>VZRR01013430.1:664642-929670 GCA_013398015.1 Oreocharis arfaki | reverse complement strand
TTTTTTTTTCTTTTTTTTTTAATGCTTACCTTGTGTTTTATAAAGTACAGAATTATCCTTGGCTTGTTTTCAGGTCTGCTCTATGACTCTTGCACAGCAATCAGTCATTTCCCTTCTATGATTTTTGGTCGGTGTTTGCAGCTTGCTCTTGGATATCCTTTACTGTCTGTACCCTTTTGATGTGACAGTGATAATGGGTTCTGAACAGGAATAAGTGGTGGAAATCCATTTTGCAAGTTTTATAGCACAATAGGAGACGATCTTTGCTAATCATGAAGGACCACACTCCAGATAATTTTGTTCACCAGGGGTGACTATTTATTTTCAGTCTTGGAGTGGCTGGAGTTATTTATCGTTTTTAACATGTTTCTATCATAGTACTGCTCTCCTGCTGCTGAGCTGACAGACCAAATTGAGGACCCCCCAGATTTTTTGCATTTGAAGTAAATTCAATAGGAAGGCAGCAGGAAGGTTTCTATAGCTGTCTGTGAGAAGTTGTCTGCAAGTAAACCATGCCCTTATAAAAAATAATCTCTAAAATCAAAGAAACTTGAGCCTTTAAGCCTATAAAAATATTTAAAAAAAGAGTTACAGAATTTATGGAATACATCCTTGATGTACTTGGAATCAGTCTTTGACATTCTTCAACTAAAAATATCAAACTCTCCACCTCTTGGAGTGGAGTTTGTTATATAGTGCAAATCAATGCATTTTTACTCATCGCTACATCATTCTGCACTAACTGCTCAGAGTATTCTGAGGCCATTTTTTATCACTGCTTGTGGGAATTAAATGAAGTTCCAGACACAAAAAGTTGACCCTGATATGGATGTATTTTTTCCAAGCTGCAAATACAATTATCCTTTCTGCATCAAGAAGGAAATTCACCAGAGTGCCCTGTGCGGAGGGCGAGGCAGCATCTCTTCACAAGCATTTAATGAATTTTATTTGTCCCAAATTCCATGTATTTGTTCAGCCCATCTTGGTTTAAGAGAAGAACCTCCCCATGTAAAGATCTGCGTGTGTTGCCACATTACACAACCTCACATTTCAATAGCAATGAGATTTCTGTATGGCAGAATCACTGATCTGGGTACGAAAATATTGAGAATGCAAAGTGCAACACTTACCCACTTGAAGTTCCAAAAACAAGTTTCCGTTTTTGCAAATACTAAATTATTAATCTCAAATGTACACATTGTTGCTAATTGCAGCAGTGTTTTCTTTCCCTGCACCACATTTGTCCCCACACAAATCTCCCAATCCATCAGTTTTCAGGGAGTTGCTTGGAGCTTGGCATTTTCTGGTAAACCTTCTGTGTTTAATCAAATGCATTTCATGATTAGCTCACCGTAATTCCATGGGCACTCTTTTTATACTCAATTTCCCTAGCTGCCTCTTTAATAATTGAGTTTTTTTGCTTCTTGTTTCATCATTTCTACCAAAAAAATAGGTAATGCTACCTTTTCATTTTCAGGGTTGCCATTTTGCTGCTGAGATAATGCTGACTTTCAGGGTCTGCTGGGTTAATTTAACACTGAGGAAATGAGCGATGCACTGTCTCACACCACATTCCGTGTACCTGACACACGGAACAGACCAGCAAACAAAAGCCCATTTTACCAAATTTCAGCCCCTCATCTTGAGTTCCGAGGGACGTGTTCCGTCTGAAATTTTGATAGGAGTTAAGCAAATATTTTTTAAAAGGAAGAAAAAAAGCAAACCCCCACCATCCCTGTTGTTCAGCAGAGATTTGTTTGTGTTTTCATAATCAAGTGATATATTCAAGCACGGTAAGCTAGACAGAATGCTTCTCTGCCAGCTTAAAAGTCTGTATAATAATTGTATAATACAGTAGGGATTCTTGCTGTATCTCTGAAGTCAGCATCCCCTATGCTTTCCTTCCACCATCTAACCGAGGAAACTTGGAGATTCTCTTTCCCCAGCAGTTCACACACTCTGTTATGGGTTTTTTATTCATTTTTCCATTTCCTTTCCTGCACAGCACACTGCTTCGGTGTCATTTCTGAGCCATTTCTATGGTGCTCTATCCATTCTTTTCATGGAGTCGCGGTTGCTCTCTTAGAAATCAGATCTTTTTTAGAATGTTATGCTTAGCTGCAAAGTTTTAATAGGTATTTCCAGGTTCTTGCATTCATACAGTAGCTGAAGGCAGGTCCACGGGGTGTTTTGTGACTGGGAGGCAGAAATAGAAAACAGGCTGCTGGACAGTAATCAAACACTTCCCTTTCTTTCCTGGCTGTTCAAATCAGGAGCAAAAAGCAACACTTTGCATTGTCTACTGAGCAAGCTGCACAATAGCCCCAGCCAGTGAAGTGAAGCCTCACAATGGGCTTCTCTTGAAAAGGAACCCCTACACCTGAGCTGCAGAATGTATTTGCTGCCATCAGATAGGGATTCACAGCTCCTGCCAACAATACAGGTTATTGAAAAAAAAAATAAAAAAGATACCTTAGAATGAAAACATCCAGAAGCCACAATGATGTTGCAACTCTAAAGCAAGAAAGAGTTCATCTATTCCATACACTTTTGAATAAATGCGGTGCAGATGATAACACATTCAGCTTGTTTTCTGAGCATAGGGGAAGAACTGCAATATATCTCCAATAATCATCGAATCTCTCTCATGTAAAGCAATATGTTGGACAAATGGAAGTCTCTTTTATGCATCAGAAATATAAACTTTAAATATAATGTACACTTGCAGTCGACCTGATGTGGTGACTGTAGCAAGTAGGTCAGGTGGGCAGTAGAGAGGAATAAGAGCTGAAGCTTTATTCCTTTGAATAATTAGCTGTTGCTTTGGTTAACTGGAACATCATAGGTGATAAGCTGTAAAATGAGGTTTCTATATTAGCACTCGGGGCTCTTTATGAAGCAGCGCCTGTGAATCCTCAGAAAAAAACCTTCATTACTGCCTTTGCAGTGTGGGGTTTTTTATGGGTTTTGATTGATTACTTTTTTCATAGGGAAAGGTCATGGCAGGATTCTCATTTAATACTGACAATAGAAGAGAAACCATAAATAAATGAGTGGACTAAAGATCCTCAGATGCTTCAAGAGGTGTCAAAAGTGTTTTGAGTGGTCTTTGCTGCATCCTGTAGTTTTTTAATTCTTGCGACCTTTGTTTCTCTTACCTCTTTGGTTTCGGTGCATGAGCCCTCTAATACAAGTGTTTATGTATTTTCTGTTTTTCTAGAGCATTTTAAATCCCCTAATAGTGTAAACCACCAGCAGAATATTTTAAATTTTCCCTCAAATATCTTTATATAGGAATATATTGCATATTTAGACACATGACATGCATTAACATCCGTATATTTGTGTAATTGAGCATGCATGGAGCACTTCCATCTCCTGGAGTGATGGAATTTCAGGGTGGATGTAGACTCTGGCACTTGAAATATCCATCAGCTCTTCAGGTCTTCCAGAAACACAACTTGCAATCTTCCCGTGTTATCAGCACAATTAGGCACTGCTGTCATTTTTAGCTGTGCTGTCAGAGAACACCTCTGCTTGCTGAAGCAAAAATAATAATAATTCTAGGATTTTTTTTTGGATTTTATCACAGGAGAAGATGGATTATGTGGCACGATATTGTGTAAATGTAGACCCACAGAGGGGTTTCCAGCCATTTGCATGTTCACTTTCATCTGCATCCGAATGTCTTGACCAGGACGTGTGAGGTTGGTGCCGTTCTGTTCCGGCCGGGTGGGAGGGGTGGTGACAGTCTTGGCTGTTTGAGATGGATGTTTCACTGGTTCACAGGAGGAGGAAAGATTTCCAATCATTCTGCACCACTGGAGTCTGGCAGGAGCTGCTGAGACAAAGGAGGATAAATGCCATCAGAGAAAAGGCAGATGTGAGGGTGCTTTCCCTTGTAGGAACTCACTAAAACAGGTGGCTAAAAGGCTCAAAATGACAACCTAAAAGTGGTACAATTTAGAGTTTATCTTGTTTTAAATACCTGTTATGATTAATTTTGCACGACTGACAAATATTGTTTTTCCAAACCCTTTGCATTTGGAATTCATTTACTCATGATAGTCTCAAGGTTTTGTTTATTTTCTTACCATTATGGGATTTTTTCATACTTTGGAGACTATATATTGTGATTATATGTAAAGTACTGTCATAAAACTATTTTGGAATAGTTGCTGCCATAAATTTAAAAAAAAATAAATTCAGTTCCGGGGCAGCACAACTTTTCCAGTCTTCCATGCTTCCTGTGGAGAAGGCTTGGAGAATGTGGATGAGTGGCCTGGGCAAAAAACCCTGAAATAAACTACATCTGATTTTTCTTCTTCTTTTTGGTTTTCATTTTCCTGCTGAACGTAGTGATTGTTATTTCTTCTGTGTCGAAGTCTTCTACCACGTGCTGTTGCTAAGAAACAGGGCTGTTGTAAGTGATCTAAATAAAAGAACAAATCTCTATTAAATTCGCTATCAGAAATGAGGGCCTATCTGCATCGTATCAGGATTTTTCTTCTCATGAAATGCCCCAGTCAGAAATTTAGCTTACATTTCATGTGTTCTGGATACAACAGTAGATGAAGTCTATAATGTCGAGTGTTTGGAAGATCCCAATAGAATCCATTTGAAGGAACCCTCCAGGTGAAAAACCCCTGGCAGTACTAAGAGCTTAAACATGCCTGCTGGGGAAACAAAGCCTTGTGTGGAAGGTACAGAGCACTGGAACTCTCTGAATAACTGAGGCTTCTGGGCTGAAGCAAAATAAACCTGCCCAAAATGACCTGAACCTTGAGAAAAATTGGAGAAAGTGATAGTTGAAAAAAAAAGCCAAAAAAATATTTGGGTTCAAGTTGAATGATTTGAATTTTTTTTTCTTTCCAGATTAAAAGAAGAGCTTCATGTCACAACAAAATAACACAAAAGGGAAGCAGCACACAATGAAAAGATAGGAAATATGCTTTTACAGGTAAATCTTGACAGATTTGTCATTAATTAGCCAAGAAAAAAATTGTTTAGTATGAAATTAATTTCTAATTAGAGAAGTACTACCCCTGAAGCATCCTCTGAATAAGGGAGAGGGCCCAGTCCTTAGAAATCTTCCAAATGCTCCCTCCTAAACCCTCAGATTGTGGCTTAGCATGTGGATGGCAGCAAAGCTTTTTGGAGCCAAAAATGGTGTCAGTGATTTCTGCAGGGAGCTGATGACAGAATTCCATAGAATTTTCTAAGCTATAGATGATAAATTACACTATTCATATATTAATGGGATTTTGTAGCATTTCTAGAAAGTATCTTTGAGATCTTTTTTGCTTTAATTTCTGTTTGACTTTGAGAGAGCCTGAACTGTGTGTAGTGAAAAGGAATAGAGTATGTAGGGATGAAACTAATTAAATACTGACTGTCACTCTTCATTTTGAAGCCTTGATTTTTGCTTGCTGTCTCAACTTTGATTATTAAAATACGTATGGTGGTTCTCACCCCACGTTACCTGGGAGTGTTGCTAATTAGGTGTCAGGATGTCAGTGATTAATGCAAAATCATGAATAAATTACAAATAAAAGCCAGGCACGTGTACAGAGCCATTTAACTATTTAGAATGCTCTGCAGCACAGAGTGCACCAGTGGTAACCACTCCTGACCTTCGGGTTGGAGTCGTTTGCCTGGAATTTCCCTGGTTGATTAATCAGGTGAAAATAGCCAAGTGGGAGTCACAACTGGATATCTCATTTGTCACAGCAAAAGGTGATCTCCACCTGTCATTATTCAACAGCTTTGATCTTCTTTTTAGTCCTGTGACTATTTTGTCATCCATCATTTATACAGTGGGGGAAAATATGATTAAGGCTGTAGCCCCAAATACTGATTAAGGCTTAATTATCATGAACACAAGCATGTTAGTAATAGAGATTGGTCTTGGGAAATTGTGCATTTTTGCTTAAATGTGCCCAGCTACTTTTTTTTTGTGTGTGTCTTTTTTTCATAGAAAGGAGGCTACAGGCATCAAATTAAATGTGGTGAGAGATAGGCAGAACACAACTGTGATCATTCCTGGTGCACCTGAAGCAGAAGGAGTAACTCAGGGAAGAAACTGAGGTAGATGCATCCCTGGGGCTCTCTCAGTGTCCTGCAGAGGTCTTGGTCTGCATCCAGGTGCAGTGGCAGTGTCTGAAGCCTGGGCAAATTGGTGGTTAATATCTGCAAGTGGTAGAATTCAGGCAGAGATGCACAATCCTGTGCTGCTTAGGTAGCACTGGTGTCTCCTTGCCTGCTTAGCTGTTCTGTGACTCTAGGGAGCACAGATCTCATGTCATGATTGTTTTGAGAGCTTTTCCCTGAGCTGGTGTCTGTTGTTTCCACTTTGTCTCATCTATTCTTTATCAGAGCTGTCACGACTTTTTTTCATCTCGTGAGTCGTGTTTTGGGTATTTTAAGGAAAGGGGAGATTTTGCTCAGAGACCGACCTGAAGCATTTCAGTGCTTCTGTTCCTTTGAATGAGGGATTAAATGAAACAAACTAAAAGCAGAACCACTCCTATTCCCCAAACTCAGGAAATAAAGTGCAATGCTTCCAAATGTGCTCTCTCTCCATACCCCAGCTGCTCTGTAAAACTGGTTCATTTGTGTGTTTCAGTTTCTCTGTTTCTACCCAAATATCAATTTCCCTGAGCAGATGCAGGGCTCTCAGGATCTGTGCCTTATGGCTGCTCTGCCATGCAGGCTGCCTGTGCTCCACAGGCCCTGGGAACCCAGCCCAGAACTTCCAGGCTTCCAGCTCTGCCGTGGGGAAGCCCCAAGAGTCCTGGATTGAACCCACAGCTTCCAGTTTGTAATGCCAGCAGAGTGATGGATGGAGCAAGGGCTCCCCAGGCTCTCGGGCTGCTGGTTCTAGAGCAGGGACCTTGAGGAACCAGGGCTAGGTCAAGACTGATCTGATGGTGAGAGCAAGGGGAAGCTTTGCTGTCGGGTGAGCTGTCCAACAGCTGCTCTGGTTCTGTCCCTCAGTGTCATTCAGCCTCATGGCTGGGGTGCTATGGGACAAATTGGTTGCATGAGTCCAGTTCTCTTCATCCTCTTGACCAGAGCTGTGTCCAGCGAGTGCTACAGCTCCCTCACAACCCAAAAGCAGGGAGCTGGGGGAGGCCCTGGGGGCTCTGATACACCTCTTTCACTGCATAACTTCATAGAGCTGCTTTTTGTCAGATTAAGACATAATCAATGTTGGAGAATCATGGTTATTGTTGTTAAAAACCAGAGCTCCCAGCACCACAAAGCCCTTCCCAGTTACCAGATCCAGGATTTGCCGAACATCTGGGCAGTTAGCAGAGCTACAGAGAGGTTTGGAATGAGTAACAGAAAGAAATTGAAACAAATTTTCATTACAGATCCGTCTGAAATTTAAAATCCAAGATGAATGGATTTAATTAGCTCTGGACACTTTGGGTTTCCTATAATTCAAACGTGTCAACTTTACAACACGCAGGCCCTTGGGCCATCATTTGAACTGAGTCATCTTTATTTTACGTGTTTAAACTGGGTGTATATTCTGGGGTTTGGGATACTCTGTAAAATCTGACAGGTTGTGACTGGGGGCTGTATTTTCGTACCTGTAAATAAACAAAGAATTGTTTCACAGCATCCCAGTAAGTCTGTTTTATGATCAGTCGTGAAAAAGCTCAGAGAACCATTTTTAGAAGAGGCAGTGGATCTGCATTATTTCAGCGAAGGTAATGGGAATTCAATAGAGCCCTGTCTGGATATATCCTACCAATGGTGCAATAAGGATCAATCTGATAGGCTTTAATTACTTTAGTGCTCATCTGGTGAATTTTTTATTTTTATTTTTATTGGGGATCACATATTACAGATTTAGTGCATAGGTGCTAACCCAGATATCTTTACTCTGTTAGGCTTTTAGGTAGAGCTACAGCACAGAAGGTGCATCCAGCAGCTTGGAGTGTGGAAAGAGACCCCTGAAATCACTGGGGATTTTTGTTTGGGGCACGCCTACTTTGGATAATGCACTTTTTCTTCCTCCAGGTTTATGTTACAAGCTCTTTCCCTCAGGAGGACAAGAGTTGTTGGTATCAGATTTCGGTATCAACGTGAATCTGAAAATGCATGAAATAAATGAAGATATCAGCCAGGGGCCAGTTACATCACACACCATCAAATTATACTGAGAAGACCTGAGCTTCCCATTCAGAAATGGTACTGCAATGGCACTTGTGAGAATATTTGATTTGCTTTATAGAAGGCTGTTCAGCAAAAGACAAGATAAATTGCTGGTTTTACGTAGCTGTATAGACAAATTTAAACAATAGATTCTAGAGTGCTGGAAAGTTGTCGTTGCTCTTTGGCTTCTCTCCACATGGATCCTTTGAGGTCTTGTTTATGCTGGGGATTTGCCTCCGTTTCAGTCAAGGGCAGGCTGCTGTCAGGAGAGTGAATCTGCTGGAGATGCCAGCCTGTGCAGGGTGCCCCTCTGCCTCGGGCTGGCCTCTGCCCTGGTCTCAGGGAGCAGAAGTTTGTGCCAGTCCAAGTAACAAACTTTGCCTGCCCTGAGTCTAGGGCAGCATGGGGTTCTGAACTGGGGAAATACTGCTGGAGATGAGTTCCCCCTCCTCGTCCTGCTGAGCTCTGTTGGTGGAGCAGCACCTGTGGCTGGGACACACACCCCTGGTGGGGGTGAGTTCCACCAGGACAGGAGTGAGGGCAGGGAGAGCTGGGGTGGTTTTAGGCTCAGCTGCAGGTGGGATGGCTGATCTAACCCCCAAAAGTGCCTGGTAGCAACAAGCCCTGGCTGCTGCTGCTGCCAGCTCTGGAGCCTGGCAGTGTTCTTGCCAGGAAAGGCTTTGCAGAGGCAGCAAAGGAGCCTCTTGCTCCTGCCTGCACCAGTGTTTTAAAGAAAGAACTATTCTGGGCAAATAATGCCGTGGTTCTCATATGATCTCTTGTGGTCTGTTTGCAGAGAGGGGTGCCAGGCTTCTGAAAAGGACATTTCCATCATCTCTGCTAAGCACTAACATCTCCAAAGTCGTGAGCTTCTGCAGAAGCTTCCTGTAGAAGAATTCATTTTGCCGTGTTCACTCTTTTTGGGCTTAATCTGATTCTTTCCTCATTGCCAAAAAGCAGGAATAACAGCTTGAAATACTGGAACCAGAGAACAGCTAACTCTGAGGAGGTGCATAATGGTTCAATTCTCCTGGTTCAGATCTATAATACAAGCTTCCCTGGGGGAGTGTTTTTCCTTGTTAACTCATTTATAAGATAACTGAGGCTACAGGTGTTCAGCTTTAATAAGGCATTAGTGAACAATTATATAAGGCACTAAAAATAAAACTAGAGTCTTTGCACGAAGGAAATCAACACTGAGTGAAAAAATAATTAACAGCCAAGCTGCACAATCAAATAGGGGAGAAGATTTTTAGAAACTAAAATTGTTGGATAACATCTTTAATGCATATAGAAAGGATGTTGTTGAAAGAAGGAAGGAAGGCTGTATATTTTTATGTGCAAGATATGAAAAGACACCAATAATACATAAAATAACTGGGGCTAACACTACTGATAAAATCATTTTCTGTTTGAATTAAAGTATTCTTCAAAAATATAGTTTTAAAATAGCGAAGAGCCAGCTTTCCACTAACATGTAATGCTGTATTCCCTTGATTTATGAAATCTCATTTCAATTGCAGACCAGTGGCTCTTCTGTGTTTGTGCCTGAGCACTGTGTGATGCTGCAGACAGCTCCAACAGCAGCACTGCTAAGAGAAGGAGGAAATTAGATGTATTAAACCTGAAGAATCAGTGACATTCAAATAACAGTTTTGCTCTTGTATTTCTCATTTGTTAGGAGTTCCTAATAAAAATTCTAATGTGTCTTAGCCTTGGAAACAATGATCTGCTCTATTACATTCGACAGAACGAATTTAGGACAGAGGTTCTGACACTTCCTTAATTATAAGAAGATATCTGAAGGGCTTGGCTCCCATTTGTCTTCATCTGAATTTACCTTTTTACTCTTCATGATGAGAAATGGTAAATTCGACCAATGCTCCTCTCTCCTATGAAATTCTTCTTAGGATCTGTTTTGTAGTGATATAAATCTGAGGCAGAGGGAGGTGGGAACTTAGTGCTTCTTAGCCACTCCCAGCAAAATAGAGAAAAAATTATTCTCTTTGTAGATCTGTGAGCACTGCTGATGTTTGACCGAATGTTTGTCTGTTCTTACAACAGATGCAAAATGTGGTCCAAACCTTGCAGTTGTTAATTGGAGTGAGTTGTGATAAATTTCTATGGCTCTCTTCTGGTTTTAGCTTTGTCACCTGTTTCAATGCAGGTATTTATTTTATCCCTCCACCTACATCTATGCACATATGAGTAGATGTATAGATATTATTTACACATGTTTACACACACACAAAAGTTTCTTTCTGATTTTGCAGGAGATGCACCTACCCTTTGTTGACACCAGACACTGGATGGTAGTAGAGCTTGATTTCTTTTTAAAAAAGTTCTTCAGGCTGGAATTGNGTGGGTCCCCTTTTTTTTTTTTTTTTTTTTTTACACAATTCTCTTTTAGGGACTGTCAAACTTGTAAATATTTGGTGGCTGTACTTGTCTCTTTTGGATGCTGTAGGAATAACTGTTTTCCTTGAAAGCTGGTTGTGGTTTTTGTTCTTGCTGGTTAATGCCTTAACTTAGCAAGCTAAAGTTTCAGAATGAACACAGGAAATATTAGTTTAGGACATTCTTTGAAATTCTCATATTTAATGCTATTTCTAGATATGCAGTTTCATTACAGAAACAGAATATATGTTTATTTATTCCTCTGTACCCTCCTGAAAGTTCATTAAATGCTTATAAATCTTCAAGGGTTATTAATAGCTTGGTGTTACAACCTGTAAGCCAAACTGAGACAAATCAAACAACGTGAAAGAAATGTGAGAAGCCTGGGGAGGGGTGGGGGTACAGAAGTATTTTTAAAAGATAACTTTGGGTTGGAAGGGTTGTATAGAATAATTACATTACCCTGGGAAGAGAAAAGCAATCTGGCACTGTTAATTATGTCGTGATCTCCATCTCTTCCATAAAGCTTGGAATTCTGTGGAATTCAGTTTTTTGTTCTGTGGGTTTTTTATTTGTTTCTTCATTAGTGGAAAACCTCAACTGTTTCTGCTGCATGGGAGAAGGGTCTGAAGCCATTGTCCCACTGAGAACCTGGGGTTATAATTGTGTTTGGCCAGTTCATACCTGAATGTATTTTTCCATGGGATGTTAATGCTTTAAAATATATTCCTTTCTGGTTGTCCTTTCATTTTCATTAGGTTTCCATCTGTTTAATTATTTATATTATAAAGTTTGTATTAAGTATTTGCGCTTTGTGGTGGCTATAGTAACAATTCTGAACATTTTCAGATTTCTGTGTGTTTCTGCTTACTGCAATTAGACCTTGCTGTAGCTAATGAAACATATGTGATTTGTTTGTTTATGCCTGAGGACTGAATTTGCTACTGAATAATGCAAAAACACATGCAAGGACAAGTATGGTGAGTGGAATTAGGAACGTGTGCACAGAGAAGTGAGCAAAGTCACTTGAAAGAGGTGTTAAAGCCCTGGCTCCCCCTGCTCGGTCCAAGTGGAGACACCTTGGTTAGCTCGTGTGGAGTTTTACCCTAAGCAGGACTAAAAGCAGCTGGAGGAGCTCAGATGTTGCTGCTCTGTCGGGTGGAATGCAGCTCTTTGCTCTCCTGCCCTGCGCTGTCCTGGCAGCGTCGTCTCTGTACCTCCCTCTAGAAAAGACGGCAAAGGAACATCCATGTTCCGCTTTCAACCATGTTAATGTTTGAAACCAGGCCTGGGACATAAATATTTTGCTAAAATTTATTCTGTGGGATTTCAAGGCAGCTTCTTGTTTAGGAAGAGGCTGATATAGTTCTACTCAAGGTCAATAATTTGAATTGTTTTTCCTGACGCATCTAATCATTACTAGTCATAGAATCATGGAATGGTTTGGGATGGGAGGGGCCCTAAAAATCCCCTTGTCCAAGGAATTGCCATGGGGGACACCTTCCACTATCCCAGGGTGCTCCAAGCCCTATCCAACCTGGTCTTGAACATTTCCAGGGATGCAGCATCCACAGCTTCTCTGTGCAGCCTGTTCGAGTGCCTCCCCACCCTCACAGCCTAAACCAAGTCCACACAGAAAAGTATTAATTTAATCTTCTTTTTAAAACAATATATTTTTTCAAGCAGTACAGATAAGGGGAAAGGAAATCCAGTTTGTTTAATTATAAGTTATCAACATGCTGCAGACTTATGTTAGTGGATTAGATTTTCTCCCAGAAATAACTTCAGTGGAATTACATCATCGGTAAATGCGGTCCAGTTCATCCTATAATTATATTTTGAAGTGCAGAAGTAGGGAAGAATGGAGTCACATCCATCTCATGTGAAAAATCCTGCCTTTGATGTTTCTTTGAGAAACTGCTCCAATTTTTATAGCAGCAGAGTGGGCCCAGAAGTTGCATTTTCTTTACCCACAACCCCTGCTTTTGCCTGGCATCTGCAGTGATGTGCAGTGTCTCTCTGTTCTGCCCCCCAGCTCTGACAGGTTCGGTGTGTAATCCCTGTCCCAGCAGCCAGACTGCAGCTCTGCTGCCCGGGGTGTGCAATTGATGCCACACAGCCCGAAAATTTGCCTTGAGCATGTCCTCCTAATATTTGACTGGCCCACCTCTGCTGTTCACTGTGCTTTAAATGGGCACAGAGAGAGAGCTCTGAGCAGCATTTATCCCCCCCACACACACTGAGTGCCCACACCAGCACTGCAGAGCTCCGAGGGTCGGTGCTTGATATTTTACTGGGAGTTTAATTTTACATCGGCCGTAATATCAGCCAAGTGTCCTCCATGGGGATTGTTTGGTTCAGATAATCAACAGGCAGAAATTAACTCCAAGTCTTTGTGTCTGGTTAGGGGTACAGGGTGATTTTCCTGCAGTAAGGAGTTCAGCTAAATTCTGCAGTACAGTGCAGCTCATGTTTATTCAGGGAGTGCCTTTCTATATTATCCCAAAGTCTTCATTGTCTCACGTAGCACCTCGTTCTATATTTACAGAAAAAACCCAAACATTTCACATTTTTCAATTTTATATTTAAAGAAATTTCAGTGGATACTTATCCTCTCCACAGAACCTCATGAAAATTAAGAATGAGTGGGTATTTTTCCCTATGAAAGGATGATTAAACCAATGGACCTTGGGCCCATATTTGCAAGCAATACTTTTGATGAGATGTTAATGTTGTCTTTAAAGAAAAGGTCAGAGGTTCTCTAACAGTAGTTTTCCCAGGGGAATAAAAGTCCTGCCTCCCACAGTTCCAATATTTTGTCTAAGAATTTAATAGGTGAGTTTTTATTAAGGAGGAAGGGTAATTCCTTCCAGCCTCTTTTCATTATAATCAGAAAACACCGTAGGATTTTTTTAATAAAACTGGGTCCTTCTTGCTCTTGGACTTTTTTTCTTAATAGATTAATTGTATGCTTATATTTATTAAGAATATAAATAATACACACTAGATAGAAAAAATGGAAAGAAATATTTATAATCTAAGAAAAAGGCCCAGCCCACTGATACCCACAATGTATCTATTACCTTGCTTTAACAGCAACCTGATATTTTTCTTCCAATACAAGTGACCTGGAGGAAAAATGTTTTTTCGAACAGATCTACTTCCAAGAAAGTAAAAAAAAAAAAAAAAAAAAAATTGTGATTGATTTGCTTTGACAAACCTGATCTCTAATTTGTGAAACTTATATTTTTCTACATAATTTTGTTTCAGTGATCTCACCTTAAACAAACAGAAGGAACATGAAAATATTCATTAGTTTCAGGCAGCTCTCTGCTGCCAAGGTGTTTGTAGTGAGAAATAAAATTAGCTATGATGGATATTGCTGTGTATTATGATAAACTTCCCTACATCAGTGTAAATAAGTTTGCTGATACCTGCTGAAATGCCTGTTCTGGCTATTCTGCTGTTTCATTGATGAGAAATAATACTTGTTTAACAGCTTTAGTGGGTTTGTGTTAGTGTCTTGTGCTGGTGACTGCTTTAATGCAAAGGATTTGTCTTCTTTCCTGCTCTTTTTCTGTTGTTTACTCTAAAAGAAAAATACAAAACAACCACAAAGTTAGGGATTTTCCTTAAGGAAATCTGCAGATATTTGTTTCACAGTTAACCAGTCTATCCACGCCATTTTATTATCTGCACATAAGGTCACACTGGCGACAGTGTGTGCATATTTATAAATGCATGCATGAGTTTAAAAACAGATTTATAAAATAAAATAGTGGTTAGTGCAGCCTGGCAAGGGAGCTCCTCAGAGCACCTGTCCCTCAAGCCATGAAGTTGTGCCTGCACTTGTTGAGGCTGTTAAACCCGAGCATCTGAGACCTCCTCATAAAAAAAAAATGTTTACTGTTTTGTACCTGGGACTGGTTTGTGCTTTATTATTTTAGGGGGCAAGCAAGCCTCTGATCACAGCCTTGTCTCCCTCTCTGGCTGATTTCCCTTGTCTGCACGTTGCCTGAGGCTCTTCTACCTCAGGTGAACGTCAGACATCCAGGCTGCTTTTGAATTTCGGCGTTTGCAGGGCTCAGATCAGAGCCCTCATCAGCTGTGACGTGGAAGGCAGTGACTTCCTACCCTGAATCAAGACAGCTCGCATATGCTTTGAGCTTTAATTATTTGAGTCATATTGAAGTCGTTAAGAAGATGTAGCCTGAAGTTTTCTGTGCCCATGTGGGCAAATGTTTGCAGAATCCGACTGTAATTTCACAAATTAATTTTGAGGCGAGGCTCAGAAGGAGGGCAGAGTTTTACAGATTGAGGGGAAGGTGGAAAAAAGAGCAGGTTTTTGAGAAAGCTGAAGATTAATAGAAACCATATGTAGGGCTCAGAGTGATTCAGGGGGGTCTAGACAGTTGCCCTTTCTTGTGTTCTGATGTCTGTGTGTGCCAACGACAGGAGCCATATGTGAGCCACAAATAAACCCTCCCTAACTCGTGTCTGCTCTGCTTAAACTTTAATCAGTCTGTTTTAGCTGAAAGAAGATGAATGTTTCCGAGTGAAAATGTCACACAAACAGCATATTGACGTGTTGCACCACGAGGTGAGCTGGGAAAATCAAACCACAGGGTGTGTATTCATTCGTTCCTTAGTGACACGGGGTGACAACAGGAGCTCCAAAATGCCTCCTTGTGTAATGATGGATTTACCTCAGTATTAATTCTTCCGTGTCCTAACCTCCCTCTGCATTCTGATTTTCTTTACTCCATACATTCCCTCCTGGGTCTTTGGTGGGTTTTGTTTGGTTGTTGTTTGTTTTGTTGGGGTGTTTTATTTTTAAACTGGATTTATTTCCTCGCCTTTGTTTCTTTTTGTCACCTTCCTGACTGGTTTTCTAACACGATTTCCCCTGTACACTTTTTTCGTGCTTTTTGGCAACTGGGAGTGTTTCTCAATGCTTTCTCTACCAGCCTCTTTATCACATGTGAATCTCAACTTTAAAGAACTTAACTGCCTGTTAAAAAGAATTTCAAGAACAATTTCAGTTCAGGCAGACAGACTTGCCAGGAACTTGGTTTCCATTTCCAAGGTTGATTTCAATGTGAAGAAGCCAATTTTTACTATATAATTTTTCTTGATTAGACCGGGTTTTTTAGGTAATGTTCGAGAAAGACTGCAAGTTTGAAAATCCAATGTGAAGAATCAAAAAAAGAGAAAACAGAAAAAAAAAATCATAAATTATTATTTAAAAAGGAGGGGAATAGAAGAGCGAGGAGGAAAATACTATTTCTCCTGTGAGTCGGATCTAGTACCAAGTTCACAGTCTTTATGTGGTCTGTTTTGTCTTTCAGTTTCTCATGATTACAAAATCTGGTGCTCAGCTGCCTTCCCTGAAGAACTCCAAATACTTCATCCTGAAGTGCTGCTTTTGCAGAGGCTTTCTGGCCTGGTTTGTATTTTCCTGTTGTATCATGCCAGCATCCTTGCATCTTCAAGAGAGGTGAGTGATGTTTTCCAGTGGCTGAAGTAGTAATAAAATGAAATAAAACCTCTGACTTTGATATTTCCAGGCCATTACAATTATGGTACCTTGTTACCACCACCTTTTGTAACAGTGGTAAAGGAAAGTGAGATGTATGTAAGGTGAAGAATGTTCTTAATAGTGCCATGAAATTTTAGGTGCATGAAATGGAATTATACCATGTTCAGTGGGGAAAAAAATATCTTTGAAATGCTTGTGTATTTTGTTTTGTTTTGGTTTTTTGGGGTTTTGTTTTGTTTTGTTTTGTTTTAAACAAACTATGTTAATGTTGGATGCCCTTAATTAGCATCAGGTTTTGTTATCATGCCAGGACGAACACTTTGTCAGCTGGTAAATAAATATTTGACTGGAATGTAATCAGTGACTTCAGCATTTACACATTGTATAGCTGTCGTAATATTGGGAAATTAGATTTTTCCTGGGCCAGTGCAGGCATTAGCGTTCAATCCGTCACAAAGCTTAGGTAGGTCCTGACATGCCTTTAAAGATTTATACTGTAACAGTACATTTAGTAATGGTAATAAACTGACTAAATATTATATTTCACTGTAGTGTGCATTTCCAAGGAGTTATAAGATATCCAGTCACTATGTGAAGAAAATGCACACAGATAGCAAGACACGAGATCTCTGAATTGGTCTCACTTTTAAATCAAATTATGTGCTATATTAACAAATGGCAGTCTTAACTGAGGCAGAGTAGAGAAATTCAGCCAAAGCAAATGCTCGGAGTGCTGAGCTATTTCCCTTTGTGTCATTGCAACTTTTGTCACTGGTTTAAAGAGCAGGGACACTTTCTGCTCTCTGGGTTTGGGGACATCTTTCCATTTTATTAGTGTTTTGAATTGATTCAGTTTGCCTCCACAAAGTATTTGGAAGTTCAATTAAGTGGAAACAAGGAGAAAAATATTTTCATATATATGTATATATGTATATATGTGTATGTTTGTCAGTTATTACTGAGATTGGAGCTCGGCACAGCCCAGGACAAACCCTTGCAGTGGCTTAGGGGTCTCCTGTCCTGCTGTTGCATCCTCACTCGTGCTGTGCCCTGACGTTTGCTCCTTTGGGCTGGAGCCATTCCTGCAGGATTTTGCTCTAAACTGCATCAGGGATTTGCTGTGTTTTCCTTCAAAACCCAATCTGGGTCGCAGCGAGGCCTGACAGTGTCATCTAAAGGGGACATAGCCCGTGAAGGCAGACAGAAATGGAAAACAGATTATGAAATGGGCGCTGTTGCCCATCCCCTCTGCTGGGGAGCTCTGTCCTCACCTGAAGCAGAATTCTGGCACAGCCTTGAGTGGACTTTCCCACGTCTGCAATATTGTAGATGATGTGTGAAGTGTGTGTCCTTACTACACATGTCAGTGGTTTTCTTAACAACCAGTACCAGCTTCTGGGAAATAATCTTTTGGATTTCTTGAAAGTCTGTGTTTCAGTAACTGAGATTATTAATCAAATATACGTTTTAAAACGCTTAGGTAAGTGAACAGTACCGCTGAAATAAATTTTACCAAAATGCCAAGTAAATCTGTCAATTCAGAACAAAGAAAAATGTCCAAGAAACTACAGCAGATGATTTTCCCTTAATGCTCTAAAAGGGTTTTTATTATAATATGGAAAACATCTTTTCCCCAAAGACAATGTGCTTCATTTCTTTGGATTGTTTGTCTGTCCTGTCTATATCCTCCTTTCTCCTGATGAAATTTCCAGGAAGTTATGCATGTTCTTATTAAATGTGTGATCAGACCCCAATATTTATTTCAGGTAATGGAAAAAGTAGCTGGAAATTGGATTTCTGTATTTTACAAAACACACAGAAAATAAATTATCTTCTAACTTGCTCTAATCTTTGAGCATCAACCTTTATATTATTTACAGTTCAGGAATGTTCCAAGAAATCTCATTTAGTGAATGAAATTATTTTTGAGAGGTTTATTGTCAGTCACCTTGCTGGTTACTTGGGCAGTTCATGCCGGCTTCATTTTACATCTGTAAAAGCTGCAAAACCAAAACTATGATTTTCTTGAAAGACTTCAGAAGTCTTTTTCTAAAAGCTTACGTTTTCTGTTGAATATAACAATCAGGTAAGTTCTGTTTAAAGAAATGGGGAAAACTTTTTGAACATATTTGACTCTGCCCATTTCCCCAGGACATGATATGATAGAAATTGTGGGAAGTCTGTAGGTATCTGATGCCTGATGCTGCTGACAAGCCTGGCTTTGTCTGGTAAGTCAAGAAGAGTCCAGACCACCACAATTTACTCTAAAATAAAATAGAATTCTATCTTGATATCTGTGCCTTTGGGGATTGTTTTTTTTTTTTTTTTCTTTGGAGGTGAAAGACCTCAGCTATAAAACATCAACTATAGAACTATTCATCTTGGACGTCTGAATAAGTAATATTTCCTTAACTGTCTTTGAAGACAATGAATTTTAAGCAAATCAGTGTTTTGCTGTAGATTTAATAAAACCCAATAAACTAATCTAGACTTTTATCAAGAATGGCTAACTAGGGCCTTTGAAAAAAATCTCATGTGCAGTGAGATGAGAAGACTGGGGCTGTTTATCTTCCAGCAAGGATGAATAAGAAGGGGCACAGTAAAAGAAATCACAATGAATAGTGGTGTGCCTAGGTAGATTAGCTTATTTGTTTAGGACTTTATTCACTCTTTCTAACAAAATAAGACAGCCAATCAATTTGAAGTATGTGAATGAAAATAATTTCTCTCCCACTCCCAATTAACACACTGCATTCATTTCTGTGAATAAAGATATAAATGGGGACAGTTTCTTAAGATCCAAGAAGGGGAGGTGACACAGGGCATTGATAATATCTGCACCTCCACCTTCACAAAGTCTCTGATGCTTCTACAGTATGATTAATCCTTTCATAGAAGAGTACTTTGGAGGAAATATATTTTCTCCCTACTTAAGCAATGAAAAACCAAGGCAAAGAAAAGTACAGGGATGTTTCTGTAGTGATTCAGTTTTTACCTGACATGGCAGTAGGCCCAGGCCCTGCGATCTGCTCTGGTGTTTTCTCCACTGAAACCAGCCCAACATCTCCCCAGGGCTGGCTGGAAGAACGTGTAAGGAGAGAAATTTAGCTTGGAACAACCTGAGAGCCGTGAACTTTCCCTGGGGACATCAGCTGGTGCCTGCTTTCACAAAGTCAGATGGATCGCGGCTGCGCCTGCTCTGGTTGGGTTTGCAGGTTCTGCACTTCTGAGTTCAGGAAAACAACACCAAAACCCTGCCTGGTTATTGCTGCAAACAAAGGTAATATGTCCGTTTCCACATGTTCTGGTAGTTTCAAGAATACCTTGTGCCATTTGGTCTAAAAGCAGGTGTTTGGTACCTCAATGATGCACTGGTCTCATTTTTTCCCCATCTCGTAAGAAACCCTTTGTTTTATCTTCCTCCTTCTGTCCTCTTCTTTTAAATAATATTTTATTTTTCACTATAATATCTCTAAAAATTGAGATATTTTCTTCAGAAAATGTGGTTCAGCTGTGTCCCTTCGCTATGCTGTTCTGTTTATCCAAGAAGATCAGTAATAGGCATTGAAATGGTTTGAGATGAAGTTGGAGACCAGAAAAGTAGAGTGCTGAGCAGCCAAGAGAGTCACATGAGAATAGGGCATAATAAACTAGGAAAAATTGGAGTGAGGAATGAGGAAATAAGAAGGGAATGAGAAGAATGAGCTGTGCTGGAAGACAACAGTGACGAGGATAGAGGAGCAAACAAGGGGCAGTCAAACACACTGACATGGGTAAAGAAAGTATTCCACATTCTTCGTCTGGCAAATATTTGCTGGTGTATTAAGAAGTCCAGAAGATAGAATGTCCAACAAATCTGAGCTCCCCAAACATCCTGCAGCCACAGGGAAGGAGAACGTGGCCTGGTCCAATGCTGGCAGATTGATACCCTATTTTTCTGCCAACAAGTTAATCACAGGCTCTTTCTTTATTCGCTTTTCTCCCTTTTATGTTATGAAAAGCTACCAGAAATGTTTTATGCTTCAGGTGTTTCTAGAAGGGAGTAAAAAAGGCCTTTATGTCTTGTTTTGCTGATTACACCCAGTATATCCTTGTGTGGCAATATTCTCTTCCTGTCAGTGGTTTTTGTGAACAATTGCACAACTAATAATTAATTGCTCTCTTTATAGTGCACTTTAATTAACAGGTTTCACTGATAGGATAGTTTCCTAGATTTTTTCCTTGATATCAGCAGTGACTGAATCCTAAATGGTATCTGTAATGAGAAAACTCAACCACACCAGGCTCCCACCCTGCTTCCCAAATTGAGCTCTTTTTTTCTCGCTGTGTGCTCATATAGGTGGTGAATTATCCCTCATGTTAATGCAGAAGGTTGATTGAGCTTAAGATAGTCATAATATTTATCAAGATGATGATAAATGCAGTGGAAACAAATGCAGTAATCTCTCAGGAGACCAGACTGTCTTGTTTCCTGGTGCAGGATCACTGCTGAATCATCTCACCTATACGTTTATTTATCATTCCCTTTATTCTCTTTGTTAAAACAGAAAATAAAAGTGATTAATGCATAAAGTGTTGTACCTTGAATAAAAATTCTCTGCACTGTAGATAAGTTTGGTGACAAAGGAAAGGGAAGTTGGTGTTTGGTGTCTGCCACGAGCAGGCAGTGGAGCCTAAACGTGCAGGACAAGAATTAAGCTGAGCTAGAAAGCTAAGCTTAAGCAAACTCAAAAGAGCCAAGCTCATGCTTACATTTTAAAGCATTTGATAGAAATTTAGGCATCCTGTAAAGTGAGAGAATGAAATTGTTGTGTCTGGAAAGCAGCCAGCAGTATTGTGCACACGTTGGAAAGGAGGTGAGGTAATTCCTGACTAGGGATTGCAAACCCCTCTTTATGAACATTGAACTGTACAGAAAAATAAATAAAATAATTCAGAGTCAAGGCCACGCTGTCCTGTACTTGGTGTTATTCTATGTGTAGTAGGGGATATAAAAAAAAGATTTTCAACCGTGCTGGGAAGATACCCTGCTTGGAACATTAAAAAGACACGGAAATTGGAATAAATGAGGGTGGCCTATGCACCTCTGTGAGCTAAACCCCAGAGAGATCTGTATTAATAGGTTTTTTCCCTCAAATATAGTGTGAAAAATCAAGGAAACAAATCTCATGGTCTGACTGCTGCTTTAGCTGCTTAAATCCCAAAATTGCCTACCCCCAGTGCCAGCAGTAAAGTTCCCTTGATCTACAAATCGTCATCTTTAAATCTTACCAATGTCAGAAGCTGGGTGATCCTGAGACTTAAACCCCCAGTTCCTTTGTCACTAATACAGATTAAAGTAGCAAAACAGAAGATACATTGATGAATTGTTTGTAAAAAACAGCAAAGTACAAAAAGAAAAGAGCAACTATTCTTATCATAATTAAGGAAGCCAATAAAGCTTAAAGCCAACTAAAATATTTTTAATAGCACTGGCAACAGGTGGGTTGGACTACCCTGGGGTTTGGAGATCACATAAATAAAAGCAGAAAAGCAGAAAGCCATTTATAAACTGCTAAAATCTTTTCACTCACTACTCTTCACAATCCTCTACATTCCTACTCTTCTAATCCACCACATACCAGAAACACTGCTTTTGGGAAATGATTAGGGAGAAGCTGATTGTACTCACAGTAATTGTGTCCAATGCCTGTTGTTATTAATGCAAGCAGCTTTCATATCTCAGTGTGCACTGAAAATGGGCACCTCAGTGTCATCCCAGCAAAGATCTCGGATAGGCTGAGGCTTTTCAGTTCTGATGATGTTTGTTACATTAAAGTTTGCATTTCAGCTCAGAGCTGGTTGGCACGGAGTGACACTGAAGCCCAATTACTGCTGGAGTTCTGGTTGTGATGTTTAGTTCCCTAGCCTTTGAGAGAATTAAAAGAAAAAAGAAGTAATTAGTTCTGCAGTGTCATAGTCCATTTCTTAGCTTGATAGGCCAGAAACAAGAAAACAAATTAAGTAGGGAGAGATACTGATTTAGGGAGAAGACACTACTGCCATAAATCTGGGCATGGAGTAATATCTTCTGTATTTCCTTTGAAAACAGTAGTACCACAGTGCAGTGTCACAGCTACTAGGAGCTGGGTTGGGGTTTTAATTTTATCTTCTGCCATTAAATTCAACAAGTTTTGTTTCTACCTTAGAAAGTACCAATAATGACAGAACCCAATACTGTTATGCAAACAGTCTTTGTGCGCTGTAATCGCACAGACAGGTCAATTTTTGTAACTCTCTGGCCAAAAATCATGTATTAGTGCTTGCAAGAATTCTTTGCTCTATTATTTTCAAGCACATCTGTCAGGCATCTTTTATTGAAGTTTCTGTAGCTTAATAATGAGGTTGTAATCATTGTCCTGTTTGACAGGTGCTCTGTTGGCCTTTTTCATTATACAAAATTCTGAAGTGAATTTGTCTTGCCTTTCCCAGGACAAGACTGGATGCAGTTTTAACTGAAAGTTTTAATCACTAAACTCACCACAAGTAACATTATTATCACTAGCATTTGTCTTTCTTTGAGGTGAGATAATATGTATGGAAATAACTAGTATTTTCTACTGCTAATATGGATATATTTGTCTCGCTTTTCATGTCTGTCAAGGAAAATGTCTGGATTTCTTTCTTCCTGAAGCCTGTACTACTTTTACCTAATTAATTTCATTTACAGGATTGTGTTGCATGGAAAATTTCACCCCTACTAATAGCTCCTTCGTAAATTCAAAACAAATATTTCTTTTCTTCTTCTGGAAGTAGTGGCTTAAATCTTTGTCTTCAAAGATTAATAAAGCAGAAATGCTAGCAGGAGTGTTTATAAAGCAAAAGCATTAGTGTTGGTGATTGAGAAAGAATGGAGCTGCAGAGAGGGAGTCCTGCTGTGCCACAGGGAAGATCATTCACTTAATCCTGTGCTCCTGGGCTGCTGGAGCGACTGAAGGTCGAGGTTTTGAACAGACTTGCAGAGCCAAAGGCAAAGTGTGACAAATATCAAACCTCAGAGGTGTAGGCAGAGATGTTGGTGATCTTTCCTGCAGGCAGCTCTTCTCGTGAACCCAATATCAGGGGCTCAGGGTCTTCATTTTTCCTTTGTTTTGCAAGAGCAGAATCTATTTCACACTTTTTCCTTTGGATGATTCCTGTTTTGGTTTTTTTTGGATTTTTTGTTAGAATTTAAGGGGAAAACTGGCTGTTACGTGTGCTGCAGGTTTCATTGTCTGGGCCAGAGTGACACCCTCCGAGCTCTGAGAAAATCAGCCCCGGGACATTCCAGAGTTTCTCTGCACTCTCTGCTGTGTGATTGCTCCTGCAGCCCTGGCTCTCACTGAGTTTCTAACTGAGGTTCCTGTGGCTAAAACCCACTCTTGCATTCACTCCCCGTGCAGCTCCAAGCGGCAGCGGTCAGCTCAGCCCATCAGCCGCACTCGCCCTCTCTCCTGTCAGCATCGCCGCCTGTCAGGGGTCACCCCCGGGGCCCCGCGGGGCAGCGTGCCCTCTGTTAGCTCTGCTGGCCTGTCACTCTGAGACACCGGCCTCCTTGCAGTAACTTGGGGTGAATTTGCATAAATATTCTCTGTCAGGTGCTTTGCTTTGTCTTGATTAGGTGAAATTAATATTTGTTCCCGTGCTCTCACCTGAAGACACTTTGTTCTTCTTGGTGTAAAAGTCACCGAGTGTCTCCAATTGTTTGTAGTCCCTGTTAGTATTGGGACATTTCCTTGCTGGCATATTTGGGTTCTTTTCCCAGAAAAGCTCATTGGAGACTCTTAGCACACATGTGGAAACTCAGGGAAATTAAATTAATTGTTCAAAATCATGCAGGATGCTGTCATAAGGCAAGCCTTCTGGATTTCTATTTTTCACCCTGATGCTCCAAGTTGGTGGATTCTTCTTCCTCCCTTGGATGCATTTTAAGTAAATCTCCTCTTATTTTTCTTGTTTCAAAAATGTCCTTCATTGCATGGAGGATTTGTTGGGATCCTGCAAGGATGTTCACTGCAGGTACATCTCCTGTGCCAAGATGACAAAATATACTCTTCCCTGGCTAACAGTTAAGGTAATTTTTACATTTGTTCTGTCCCAGCTGAAACTAAAATCCTTTTCCTCATACTACTCTTCTTTGGGGCATCTGTCTTTCCTGGCTGCAATCCTTCTGGATTCTAGCTAGGCTTCCAATGGCTTGGCTCAGGGTGTAACCATAACCAATTTATCATCCCCTTAATCTCCCTCCGGGACATTCATTGAAAGAACGGTACCTGAATATTTCCCCTTTATCTACAATTTCCAGTCTATATCAAACATGAAATCTTGACAGATGGAGTCCAATCTGTCACAGTGAGTTAGTGTATTTTTCTTCTGATTGTATGTATTTATTGCACGAAGAAAGATGGAAAAAAAATGTAAAGATGAATATTTAAAATTTGGGTTAGAGAACGGTTAGTTGGGCTGGGTGTTTCTTTTGGTTGGTGGTTTTTTATATCTTTTTTTTATGACTGAGAGTCTGGATTGCCTTGGATGAATGAGGAAATGACATGAGACTTGTTTTTGTTGTGATAAGAGGAAGAACAGATCTGATCATAACAAAAACAGATGTAAAGCCATAACGTAGTCCCTCATGTTATCTACTCCACACTCTCACACTGACCAGCAAAGAATGCAAGGAAACATTCTGCCTTCTGCCAACACAGCCTCTGCCAGCAAATCAGTGCGTAAGACAGTTCCTGAAATACATTCTGCTGCAGGAAAGTGTGATAAAAAAATATCCTGCCAAAGTGCCGGGCCAATCAATCAAGTGTTAATGATGGATCATGAAACCCATTTGTTGACAAATAAAACCTTGTGTGCTCTGCCAGTGAAACCAACTGTGTCACCCATCTTTCAGCGGCTGCCTGAAATATCGTGTGCAGAAGCGGAATTTATGGATGGCAGGGGCTGGTGCCGCAGCCAGCCCATCCAACTGCATCTGCAGGTGCGTTGTGCTCTTAACTCTTGGTGGTGCTTGGCCCCACGGAGGATATTGGAGAGTTCCCCAGAGCAGGGGATCTGTGGGAGGCAGCGGATCCAGCCCAAGCCTAACACAGGCTGGTTCATTTAGACCCTGCAGCTGCTCTCAGTGTTTGTGCCCACGTTGTGCAGAGAGCGTGGCTGCAGGCTGGAATGGGGGAACCAAATGAAAGGTTTTATTCTGCGAGACAGCAGAGCTGAGCAATTGCACTTAAAACCTCAGAGGTTCTGCAGCGAAGATCAGAGCTGCAATTCTCTCTATTGCCATGCCTACCAGCAGGGTTGGGAAGCCTTCATGGAGTGAGCAAATCAGCTGGCTCTCTGTATGTAGGTACTTTTTGTTTCCCATGAATAGGGTTTTTTTCTCAGCGCTTATCTGACAGGCAAAAGGAAAAACTGATTGTCCCAGTAACTCTGATCTTGCAGGAGATTGCCAGTGTAGGAAAGGGAGGATTTCACTAAAATATCACTGAGGTTATAACCAAGGATCCCTGGCTCCCTACCTGCCCTGACATGGCAAAGCAGCAATGATTCATTTGTACAGGCTGAGGAAGGAAATTGTGATATAAACCTTGCCACTATTTGTTACTTCGTTTTTCCAGCTCCTTTGACCCAGCCTACACAGAAGCAAAATTCTGAGTTCTTGAGGAACTTTGATGTTAAATTGTAAATCACCTAAGAAATAGCACAGTTACTGTTGTAGTTGGTGATGACTGGATGTTCTCTGCTGTGGCACCTAAAGACCTCTACAAAATGCAATTAATTTCTCTGTTTTCTCACATAGTTTCTGCTGATGATCTCTTTGTTGTTCTGTGCTGTGTTTTACCTAAAAAGCATAATAGCACAAGCCCTACCATTGCCTTCCTATTGAAAAGGAAAGTTTCAATGAAGGGTTTCCTGGGAGAGGGATTTCTCAGGAGAATTTCTGAGCTCTCAGGGTTCCTTAAATCAGGTGAAAACCCTTTAAGTAATGAACGGGAATTTGCTGTAATGCTCTTGTGCAAAAGAATCACAAAAGGCCTCGTTAATAGTACCTAACGTGAGGAGAACTGAAAGGGCAATCTTTTAGCCCTCAGTGCTATTGCAGATTTTTAATTCCCTTAGCAAAGGGCAGAAGTTACCTTCTGATGGAGAGCTTGGGTGATTTTGATATTTATGTGCCAGATTTTTTCTCTGGCATTTGCAATTCCTTTTTTTGTAAAAGACACACAACCTTTCTCCTCCCCCTCAGTTTCCCCTTCGCCCCCTTCCTTATCTCCGAGGATATTTTGTTAGTATCTATGACTCAATTTGGCTTTAAAGAAGTTAAGGATATAAGGAACTTTAACTAAAAAGTGCAGGTTTTTCCAGAAGTGATAAGTAAATTTTCCAAAGTACTGTATGTCTTCTTCAGTCCAGAAATTATTTGGCTGATTTGTACTGGACACTCACAAAATATTCCATCCATTCTTGCAACAAAGCACGAGAATTTAATTTCAAGGTTTGATTTATACAACGCGGTGTTAGGTGATTGATGTTCTATTTGGGCATAAATGAAAATATTGATCATAACTTAAATAGGAAGCCAGAAGCTACAGCTGTGAAGATGAAATCTCTTTGTCATGCTTTCCTCGGGCAGATAAAAATGGCTGCAAGGAGCCCCTGTTGGAGGTGTTGATGCTCACCACGCTGCATCCTTCAAGATGCTGTTTGGCATGAAGGACATTGTGCAATTTTAAGAGTTCACTGACCAACTATCTTGCTTTTGGGAAAAAAAACCCCACACTTTGTTGTGCATTCAAATGCTGCTTTGGGTTTTGGATGCAGAAAGACTATCATATGCTGCAGCAGTCTGTGCTCTTCCCAGCACAGCCCAGCACAGCCCCTCTCTCTGTCTCTCATAATCTCTTATGTTGGAGAAACGGCTCCCCAATCATTTACAGGCTCATAAACACGATCCAGCAGCATCCGTCTGCCCAACAGACCAGGGAAACAGCTCAGAAACGAGAGCCAAATAAAACAATAACTCACGGCAAACAAACAGGCAACTACAACAATCAGATCATGCTGCAGGAGCTGTTCCAACTACCCAGACACTTCATTAGGCATGGAATAACAAAGGAAAACAGACCAGAGTCATCTCATTTAACTCTCTTAGGCAAATTACCTCTCTTGTTTCCCCCTCTCCAACTTGTCTTTATTCTTACTTTCTGCTTGAGGTAAGGAAATGCAACTTATGTCTGGAGAGAGAGTGAGCAGTGTTTGGAGCCACAGGGCTGGGGCTGGAAGAGCTCTCTCATTCTAGTTTTTCTGTTTTTGTCATTCTTCATAATCTTTGGCATTTGAGTCATTTTCAAGATCAAGCCTTTTATCCTTAACATAAAATTTGCTTTAAACCTACCCATAGACTCAAGTCTGAAGTAGAGCTCTGTAGAAGAGAACTGTCCTTCACTATGTGTCACATGCTTTGTGCATCACTTGATACTTGACTTGGGCTTTATTTAATTGTAAGATCTGCAGTGACACCTTATTTAGCAAACTTTTCATGTGTTGTTCTCTTCTTTCATCTGTGAATGCTGTGTTTTGTGGCAGCCTCCCCTTTACAGGGCTGGTTCAGTGTCTTGGAATTGGGTTGTTGCTGCTGGTATCACAGCTATCTCCCTACTTCCAGTTAGAAAAGCTGTTTTAAGCAATATGGGAGACCCTCAGCTCAGGTGGAAATTCCCCTGGAACCTACATTCACTTTAACTATTTATTTTAATTTTCAGAGACCAAATTTATCATTCTGTGTGTTGTTCTCTGCCTGACTTGTGTGTCCCACCCTGTGTGGGTTGCTGGGTCTTCAGCTGCTCTGCTGACCAGGCTCTCCTTATCTCTCTGCACAGACCATCAAATGCTCTGCAGCATAAAGAATGTTTTCTTCCTCCTGTGTCCAGCTAGATTTCTGACTATCATCATTCATGTGAGGGAAGGCAATCTTTCTTTTAGTTTTCGAAGCAAAAGCCACTCTTCCGCTTCAGAGAAGAGCAATCCCTCACCTTTTTTATCTTCCCTGGTGAAAATCCACCGGCTTTGCACTCGCTCACTCTCGCACGAGCTGCTGCCTTGGCCAGTGGCCCTTTGGCTCCCCGGTGTGTGACAGAGATGAGCTGTCCCTGGAACTGTCCCGCTGCACCACGGGGGTCAGGGTCCAGAACATTGGGGTGCTGCCGGTGAATTTGGTGTTTCCTGCTAACTTCCTTTCAGCAGCTAGATGTCTCTCTTTCCTCCCTTATTGAGGGATAATAGGAGGAGCGCTGCTCTTGCCTTTGGAAAAGACTTGTTGCCCTCCATCATTTGGCCATTTTAGAGCAAATTTAGGATCTGGATTTTGCTATAAATCTGTAACTCAGTGAGCATGGGGCTTGATTTTTCACGTAGCTTTTTCAGATCATTGGTTGTTTCCCTCTATTAATCTGCTGGGGCCTGAGGCTGACCTCTGCTCTTGCTTTTTGTGTTCCTCGGTGCTTTCCAAGCAGGGTTGTAGATCGAGACACTTTCTGCCTGTGGCATTCTTATTTTCTCTTAATCACAGCTGTTTCCCCCTTCTTGTTACAGATTGCATTTTGTGATACCTTTAAAGTCAGAGATGCTATGATGCGAGAGCCAAAATCTTTGGTGGAAGAGATGGATTTTGTGTGTGCTGTTCTGGAGAGCAATTCCTTTTGCATGAGCCACTGTGTACTGCGGGGCAATAAATGATGCTGGGTTGGGTGAAGCCAAGTAGAATGCTTGAAATCTGGGGTGAACGTGGCTTTTTCTTTTTCTTTTTCTTTTTCTTTTTCTTTTTCTTTTTCTTTTTCTTTTTCTTTTTCTTTTTCTTTTTCTTTTTCTTTTTCTTTTTCTTTTTCTTTTTCTTTTTCTTTTTCTTTTTCTTTTTCTCTTTTTCTTTCTTTTTTTTCTTTTTTTTTGGTGAGGTTTTATTTAAAAGATCTTTCTTTTTCTTCCTGTTTTAACTTATATTTCTTGTGTTTCTTTGGGTTTTTTTTCGGTTTGTTTGTCCTCAGATTGATTCTGCAGATGGGAGAGTCACTGAGAGAAGCCAAAGTAAAGGTTCTGTTCCATTCTTTTTTTTGGTGAAAATAATATGGTTCCTCTCATGTCTTTCTCTAAGCTGTTAACTCTAAGGCTAAAGCAGCTGCAGCCATTCCAGCCCAGCCAGTCAGTGTGCACACACATATGTATCAAACATTTAATATACAGGTAACATATAAATAATATTTATTGTGTCATATTTTATCTGATGCACTGATGTATTTATGCTGTTGCATTTTATAATTGCATGTTGCGTAAAGTATGTAATATATAACATATTTATATGAAATATGTGCCAATATAATTTAGTAACATTATTGATATGAATACATATGTGTGCCCATATACTCATATATATTTGTATATATATATATACAAGTAAGTAAGTATTTTGTTGTGCAGTGAAATATCAGTGTAAGTGTTTGGTACTATTTTGCATGTTTGCAAATTAATTTTTGCAAATCAGTCCATCCACATAATTAATCATTCAGCTTTTCTGAAAACTTCTGAGCATATTGTTCTTTAGCAAAGGAAGGAAGAATAGACACAGCATTCTTCGATGTTGGAGTTATTGGTTTGGCCCAGGAGCTTAGACTTGGACCTCCATTTGTATCCTGCTTGGAGACAGGTGGCTGTGTGGGCAGGTGGGTGTAATGTGTTGTGTATAAAGCCAGCTGCACTTGTCCCACTTTTATGGTCATTTTGGGTGGAGGTTTTCAGCCCTTCATTTTTGTTAGTTAAGCAAATAGCGTTTAAGAGTAGTCAATTGTCTAAATAAGAGTATTCTGAACGTGTTCCTCGTGCACAGAAGGAAGTTTGTGTGTGTTTGTAAGAAGGTACCAGAGTTATTAAGGTTTTGTTCATGGGGAATACTGACCCCACCAGCTGGTGTTCCTGGGAATGCATCTCTGTTTCTGTGGGATTTGGGCTCCCAGCATAGATGCTGTTTGCGTGCTGGGCAGCCAACCTTTGCAACTCTGAAAATATCACCCCAGCCTCTTCTGCCTGCTCTGCTGCAACCTACAATAATAACCCATTAATCAAGTGTCACCCTGCCTAATACAGAGGAGCTCTTTTTTTATTGCCTTCATTTATAATAATTTAGTTTATACTTTACAATGTTATTGATTTTATGAAATGGCTCATTACATCTACACAAAGCTAAATCATTCAATTAGATGCCTTAAATTAAGTCATATAAATTTCTTACTAGATTTACTGTTGGATTGAATTGGAAATCAAGCCCTAAGAAATTATTTTTGAAATTGTTATTGGGAAGACGTTCTTACTTATGTTGTAGGCTAGCAAAAGAATATAAATTACTCAGCAAGATTTGCTAATTATTAAAACCTAAATGCCCTTATGTGAATTGCTGGGTGGCATAAGCAGTGAGAAGTTTGCTTGACTTCCTCTGCATGGACTTGACAGGAGAAAAGCTCCATCAAAAGGGACTTTTTGGAGGTTCAGCTGAGTGAAAAGACCCAGTATTCTGGAGAAAGGTCTGTCAGTCAACCCTTTTTGCCATGGCCTATGCATGGACACAGAAAAGGCAGTGTAAGACCTGGGGCTCCTCCTGCTGTGTGTGCTGTCCCATGAAGAAAGGGTGAAAGCTTTTCAGCACCTTCAACAGGAAGAAATCAGTCCACTGAATAAAAACCACTGGAAATATCAAAGCCGTTCATGAATGGGTCCAGTGCTTTTAAACGTGCAGATATTTCAGCTTTTCTTTTTTTCTGGCTGGGGATGCTGCTGTGGACATTTTTATAATATATGCAATTAAGAAAATTAAATATTTTTCACTCTTTTAAAACTGAAATGAGGGGGAATAGAGGCACAGCAGAGGCAAGTCTGCTCTGAAATGCTTGGGTGGGTTTGGAGTGCTCATCATATTGCTGTGCTGACACCATGCTTTTTGAGCAAAGTAATTGTCAGTTTAGCAGCAGAGACAAGAACACATTGCAGTAAAATAATAAACCTCAATAAGCGAAGCAATAATTATTTGTAATTCAAAATTTGTTTCCCGTTTATTCAAACTTGTCAAAAATTTTTCCAAAGGGAATTCACTTTCAAGATGTTTTTGTCTTAAATTGTGGTTTAACTTGCTGCTCTTGCCTCAGCTTCTCTTTGTCAGGGATGACAGGCTTACCATCTTTCATTTATTGGAATAATTAAAAGCCTCAAATCTTTGGTTACCCTCTGCTGGACAGTCAGGATTTGTAGCTTAAAAAAACTCTTAATTAGGTGCCCTGAACTCTTCAAAGTATTCAGAGGTTTTCTCTCTTTGGCAGTAAAAGCAGTTAGAAGGCAATCAATCTATTCTTCACAAGAAATTATATTTTGTGTGAATGTGGAGTTTCTAGGGGATATTTTTATTTCCTAATGCACACTAATTGAATCTTTTTTCACTTAACCTTGATTTTTAATTGTTTCCAGTGTTAGATACAATATGTTTACTGAAAAATTGCATCTTTTCTTTGTCTTAGATTACGAATTATCAGGTTTTATGTTTGCTGCTCTGTGTTTATTCAGCATTGCCGAGACGCCCTGCAAAACACATTTTCTTCCCTTTTTGACCTTTATTTTTTTGTATATATGTCTTGTGCAATCCTTAGCAAGGCTTTCCACTGTGTCACCTTAGAGGCAACTGTTGAATCTCTAATCACGTTTCTGAATTAAAGAAAAGACACTTTGGGTTTTTTTTTGTGTTTTTTTTTAATGATGTTAAAGATTCCCCCCTTCAGTGCTTTTCTTCACAGTGTGATGTCCCATCACCGGTGCTTGACCCATTTCTGCTGCCTGTGGTGCAGCTCTCCTCAGCCTGTCAGCTAAGAGCACAAAAGACCTTAAACTTGAGACAAGTCTTGCGTGCCTGTCCTCTTGTGTTGTCACATCAGCTTCGGGACAGTCACAGAGGTGCCCTTGCCAGGACAGAGCTCCTTGGCTGGGGGATCAGCACAAGCACCGTGGATGGTCTCTTCAGCTCCTCAGTTTTGGCTGAAAATGGAGCAGCACCGCGTGCCCTCCCTGCTGTGGCACCGTCAGGGGCTCCGAGGGCTCGGCACGGGGGGCTTGGCTCTGCTGTGCCAAGGTGGGAACCTCATGGGGGACACAAAACCAATGAGGTGAGCTCACACTGGGTGGAAATGGCTTGTAAAGCACATCTCAGTTAAAGCTGTCAGCATCCCAGTCAGTGGAGAAAGGGAAATGGGTCAAGGGATTAGTTAGAGAACGGAGAAGATCAAAGTCACCTGTTTGTTTTTGTTTGTTATTAGCTCACTTCTTGTGCACCCTCTGCTTTATCTTATCCCATTCTGCACTAGAGGGAAAAGGATAAAGCTCTTTGGATTATTTTGCAGCTTTTCGTGTGTTGATTTGTTCAACCCCAAACTCTCTGATATAAGTTAGATTAGAAGGGTCTCACATTTCAGTTGCCAGATCAGCTCATCTGGTTAGAGCATGGTGCTAATAATGCCAAGGTTTGTGGGTTTGATTCAGTATGGAGCGTTCACTTAAGAGTGGGACTTGGTCCTTATGGGTCCCTTGCAACTCAGAATATCCTGTGATCACCATAAATTGCTGCTCTGAATTAATCCTTGTTCTGCTAATATCTGTTATTTTAGAGATTCAATCTGGATTTCCCAAGACCTATCTTGAGAGTCTTTACCAGCAAGACAGGTAGCAGCTTTTCTCTCTGTGTCCCACACCGAATCTGAAATTATTTCTTCAAAAAGCAGTGATTGTAAATCGAGAAATTTTACTCAGAATAAGCAAGGAATGGATGGGGAGAGAAATCACCCAGGCAGTGGCAGAGGGCAGCCTGAGCTGGAGACTTCAGTCCATTCACTCCCAGAGCTCTCAGAGTGGGCTGAGGAGATTGCAATGTGTGAAATCCTCCTTTCCCCCCTCCCTCCACGTGCCCTTTCCTCTTTCATGCAATTGAAAGGAGATTTTCGATGCTGTGTAGCACATAACATTTGCTTGTTTCTCAAAAAAAACCCCAACCCAGCTATGGCTTGCTTGCTGAGAGGTGGAGGAGAATGAAAAACATTCATGTAGCAAATAAATCACATCGCAAATAAGTGGTTTTGGAACACTGCGTTTCATTTGCCTGTGGGGCATTAATGCCAATCCTAGAGGACAGAACAGAAAGAATAAAATTGAGTTAAATAAAACCAGAGTTTAGCCCTACAAACTCACCAGCAGCCATCAGTGCCAGGCATTAATTCCCTTCCTGCTGGCAGCAGGAAGGTGGGTGAGACAATACTGTCAGTTGCACAAATTGAGTCGCTGTGGCAGAAACACAACACAAATAAATAGGAAAACACAATGCAAAGAAAAACAGACTGTTGGTGCTGCAGAAACCTTCTTCCAAGCTGGAGGCACAAAAAAAAGTAATTTAATGACTTGGTGCATGACATCTTGTAGCCTGACGAGCCCTTTCAGAATAGAAAAAGAGAGTGAGATGCCAGGAGAGGTCTCACAGCACATTCTGTTAGAGAAAAGGGACTTGGAGGCAGCAGAATCTCCTCCTCAAGAGGCTGAGAAATAGAACAACTCAGCTGTGCTGAACCCTGCAAAGCTGATGGAAACCCTAACCAGGACTAAGCTGAAAGAGAGGACAGATAGGTGATAAGAATGTGCAGGGGGTTTCAAATCACTGTCATTTAACTGCTATGATATTACAGGCCATATTTCCAGGACTCATTTTCATAAAGAAAAGAAAAACATAAATCCCATATTTAACAAAAGGATCTAGAAGTTCCTAACAGCATAGAGGCTGATTTTTCTCTTCTATCAGATTATAAATTTATGGTAAGAAAATTACATTTTACATAATTTTTGTCTACAAATTTTTTTTTATATACATTAAAGTTATCTGTCATATTTAAGCTTGTTTTTTAAACCATTTCAACACTTTTTACACATGATCCTGTTTCTTTGTTATATTCCCAACTCTGCTGTTTGCAGAGAGTTGAGAAGCCTGAAAACAGAAGTTGAGGATAGAAATAATGCCAAAGAAAAGGGATTGAGTACCTATCCCACGTGCTTCTTGCAAAAAAGTTACTGAGAAATTCTTGTGGAACAACTGTAATTCTGGTCATAATTTAGAAGTTCACACTTCCATGTTATTAATTATCTCTAAACTAATTTAGTGTGGCTGTCATGATTTGAAAGCAATGCATAAAATGACTTGGTTGCTGGCTAACTAAAAATGTTCTTCAGCAGTTCAGGTTAGTGTTCCTTCTGTGGCCAGCACTGGGCAGGAGCAGCGGGCCCTGGGATGTTGCCACATCCACGCTCCAGCTGTAGAACTGGCAGAAGAGAGAACTCACTGAGGGTTCAGCTCATCTCACACACATTTCTGCTCCCGTCCACAGTGAACGCCAGGCAGCATGGGACTGAATATCTGTTATCTTTACTGCATGAATGCCTGTTGTGGTGCTGAATTGAGGGCAGGACAGGCAGCAGTGAGAGCTGAGGGCATGAACAAGGTTGTCAGACGGACTGGGTTGGTTTGAGAGGAGTGAGCCAGGCCAGGTGTGTCCGTGTGGCTTCTGCAGTCGCAGTCATTTCGCAGCGCTTCTTTTCCACTTGATGCATGAAAGTTTCCCCAGCTGATGATCCAGGTGTCTCATCCCCAACTTGTGCTGAACTTGAGCAAGGGGGCTGTCAAAAATTTCGATTTCCAGCGTAAGCTCAAACTGTGAGGCAAAGCAGGAGAACAGATCCCCCCTCTTGTCTTGACTGAACTTGTACTGCGGCAGCGCTTGCTGTGCGGTGCGGGAGGTGATCCTGCTGCTTTGAATATGATTAAGGGCATCATCTTGTCCCTGCTTCACTGTCAGCTCTGAAGACCCCATCTACTCAGCACGCAGCCCCAAAGTCTAAGAGGTCAGGAGGTCTTCCTAGATGAAAGAGGCCATTATTTGATAATGCCACTTGGTAGCTGACATCCAAAGTTTGTATTTATAGCCGTGCTTTCTTTAGAAAGTGTTCTTGTCCTACAGGTCTAGTTGAAGACAGTAAAAGCTCCTGCCTTGAGGATTCCATATATTAACAGATTAAATTGTTCAGGTCATTAATTTTATTGTGAGGCTGGCAAATCATTTCTCTAGGAGTTCAGAGTAAGATTTAATTCTTGTACATTTAACAGTTGGTTCTGGAGAACATTTTTCATCCTATCCCCAGGATAAAGATGTCTGTATCACCCTAAATGCAGCAAGAATGTAAGCTCCAAAATAACAGAAAGGAGCTAAAGTGTACGTTTTAACATGGGACCTAATGCTCCTGGAATCCCCAGACAAAAAGGTGGGGGACTCTGGAGCTTCAGCTCTTCCTGAACCTTTGAGAATGCTTAGGTTTGCAGTTCAGTGCTTCCATAGTTGTTACATTTACTTTTAAGTTCATCTAAGAGGAAACTCTGCAGTTGCAGAGGCTGATGGAGGAGTGACTTGGCCAAGCTGCTCAGGGGGGCTTTGAGAATTTGCGAAAGGAAAATGGGGAGGAGGGGAGCTGAAGTGGAAATGGGTACCAGAAATGGGAATGTGATTCCTGTTAGCTTGGGCAGCTGTTTGATTTGCAGGTGCAAACCCTTTGACAGCAAACATAATTCTAATAAATGCTTTCTTTAAATTTTTAATTTATTTCTTTTTATGTTTCACGATGTTTGACTTTCTTGTCATTTAAGATATTAAAGGAGGTAATTTAGCCATAATTTGCCTCATTTAAGGGAGAATCCTATTTTAACTTGTCATACAGTAAACAAGTAAATAAGTATTTAATTTGCAAGCTGCCTATTTTCATCGAGTTTATCTCCTTTGAAGGTGAAGATTTATTGGCTTCTCTTGTATAGCTGGATAGAAAGAACATGTTGAACAAGAGTCACTGGAGAGAAAAATTGGTTCTCATTTGACCACATGTATTTTGAGTTACTTGGAATATAAATTTAAACAGTTGATATTTATTTATGAGAAATTTAATTCTATTCAAACTGCCTTTTTTAGGTACTGACATTCTAAGTTTATATTGGTTGTTAGTGATGCATGGACAATCAGGGACTTCATCAATTGAACAGAGAAGGGAAATTCTATAAATCAAATATTTATATGTATGTATATGTATTATAAGCTTATTTAGAATTCAGAAATTAGCAAATAATTTTGAGTGATTAGTTATTCGTATTGCACCAGGATACAGAAAATAAGGATGAAAGATTCACTTCAAAATTTTTTCAATAATTTTCAAAAGCTGTCATGAGGTATTTCAGGGAAGTAATCCAGATGTTTTAGTGCATATTTAAATTGAATTGTGAAATATATCAACCTAGACATGTGTATAAAATCAATAATTATGAGTTGCTGCTAAGAAAGTTACTTTCCTTCTTTTAATAGGAAATAATGACAAATTTCAACAGCAAGCGAATTTGTAATAGTAAGAATTCAATTAAGCTGGTTCTGAGCTTAATCATTCCTTTAATCAATGCATGTGGGTCAGTAATTGCCAATTGGAAAATTGGAGAATTAATTGAAAACCATTGTCTGATATTGAAATGGCCATGATATACTGTATGGAAAAAAGTAAATACATTCTCAATGCTACATTTTCCTTTCATATATTAAAGAAAAAAAGGAAAAATTGGTCTTTGAGGAGCTACAAGAGGTTCTTGAATACAAGGTTAAAACTCATACTAATATGCTGGAACAAAAAAAAGGCATTCCTTGCCAGTTTGTGACAGCTCCACGAACAAATTTGTGAGGAATGCAGACAGGACCACTGGGGTTTCCTTCCTCTCACATTAGCTTTGCAATAAGTTCTGCCAAGAATCTTGTTTGTTACACACAAATGAGAAGTCCGGGATTCTGATCATCATTTTTGTTGATAATTAACAAGTTTAAAGCCTGCAGGAAGTGAGTGGTTCTCTCCATGGCAGGATATGATTTGTTTTGGCAAATCACTCTCCCAGATTTCGAGCTACAGCGCTGGAGTGCGGTGAGACATCGATCTCCTCTGAGAATACAGGAAAAAGAGAAGAAAAGTAATGTGCCTATAACTTTTGGAAACACTTGCTGACACCAGTGGAAAAGCAACATCCACACCAACTGTGCCAGTATTACCCAAGAAATGCAGGTACCAGGTAGTGAGTGATGGCAAACAATTTTTACGTTCGATTCGGGTGCAAAATTCTTCAGGTTTATGTCAAATTCCTTGGAAATTTGGGATTCTTTCAAACCAGGCTAGATGTGAATCCATTTTTTGAGTGACCACTGCTTTAATTTGTGGTCAGGGTAAAAGGGGACATGTTCTGGTTCTAGAGCAAAGGGAGTGACTCAATTTTAGGGTTACCAAAACCCTGTGAATGTGTTGAAGGCTGGGATGCAGGAGTGGTAGCTCAATTTTTGTGTTTTTCTGCTCTTTCTTAACAGAAAGGAGGAGGAGTTTGTGCAGCTAGCTGTCTCTGAAGAGTGTGTGTGTGTGTGACTAAAATTTGGACAATCAGGCAGCATCCCTGAGTTTTCAATCAGCATGAAGCTGTGCATAATTATTCTTCTGCAGTTATTGCTGTGACCTTCCTCAAATCTTGACTCCGTAACCATAAAAACTTGGTCTTTAGCATTTGTTTGTCAGCCCCACTTTAAATGTCTTCCTCTGCTCTTTATTTATACTACTAATGCATGCAAAAGGGTATCACAAGGAACTTTGCATGATAATTAATTCTACTCAGTGTGGTCAAGAGGTAAGGTTGTAGGTTTTAGCAGAACTGTCTGAAATAATATTCCCAGGGAGCTGCAAGGGCTGCAGCTCCCAGAAATCTGAAATAATAAATGGCAGCCTGTCTTTCCCAAGGGCATTTTAGGGATATTTAGCCTGTGAATGCATATGGAAACTACGGTGGACTGCAAAGAGTCCTGAATTGTACTCAGCATTATTGAAACTGAAAGGCGGCGAAGAGGTGTAGAAGTGAATGGGCTCCTAGAGGCTTTTTTATAGATTATGGGGGGAGGATGTGTGATAATAAAAGGTAATAAGAGCTTTCCTGACTCCGATAGACTCTACCTTCAACTAACCCACAGCTATCAGGAGTCAGTAATCCATGTTGGATAAAGAGACTTTGAGGAGCAATTTTATTCTATTGCAATGCACCAGTTTGCACAATGGATTTGTTCACTTTTTGCAGGCAGCCTTCCTGAGGGACAATATTTCTGAAGCTCCACAAAGCGCTTTTTCTGTTTTCATTCCACAGTCCTTTAATTGGATGAATGGGCTGCAGGGGCCTGGAAGTTGGACTGAGTAAAATTTGCACTCTTTGAAACACTGGCCAAACAAAACATGTCAAGCAGTTTCACATGACACTGGGATAAAACACACATAAAAGGGAAGCCTATTTAAAGAACAGAGCATTAATGTTTTAGTGGTGTTCACTTCAGGCCAGTACATTTTACATGAGTCTTTTTCCCTTATGGGAAAGTAATATGCTCCAAGTTGGCTAAGTGCAGATCCTTTTCAGGAGAGCTTGAAGGAACAGGCATTTGGAATGCAGCAACTGTGGTGTAGCGAGCGCAGAATTGGGATATAATGCCATAAGGCTAATTAACATCATGTTCTCCCATTGTGTTCCCTTCGGGGGAATCGTGGTTTTAAATGATAAGTACGTAGATTGAAACATTCTTAATCTAGGCCAGCGGTGCAGTAAAACATTACTCACTGAATAACAAAAGGAATATAAAATGGAGTATGGGCAGTATATTTCAAATAAAGTGCAGAGTGTCCTTTTTCACCTTTTCAGTGTGCTTAGTACCACTGATTTATTCACTGAACAGAAGATGGAAGAGGAACTGTTTGAGAGTTGGAGTATGGGTTTGGTTTATTGCGATCTATAAAGAGTTTCGACTTCTGATGGGTTTGTCCTTTGGAATATTTTTCCTTTGGTGCAATCTCAATGTTCAGCAGTGACAGGAAAAGTCACGCAGAATCTTTTTGAAGAGTCACATGGAATAAGTCCTTCAAGAAGCATTGATTTGCAAGTTTTTTCCTTGCATATGTCAGACTCTTCAGAACATCCCTCATGGGGCACAGCCGGGGATCTCCTGCTACTGAGAGTTCCTACTCCCCCAGAACTAGTTGGAAAACTGATGGCAGAGACAGGAAAAGACTGAAAAGTCACATCTGAGGTGGGAACCGTTCCTTCAGCTGGGCAGATTAGCAGGGTGACATCAGCAAGGTGATAAATGTGGCTGCAGAATGGGAAGAGGAATATTCTGCGTTTTTCTGGGAAGATGCAAGAGATCCATTCTGGGAAAAGGGAAGACAGCAAGTGCAACAAAGAGCTTCAGGGTGAATCAGAGAATCAGACTGGGAATGGGAACCAGAGAGAGGTCAGAGGATGCATTATTCTCTGAGGGGAGAGTGAGAGCTGCCCAGGTAAAACAAGCATTTGCGTGGGAAAGAGGCTTGGCTGAGCGTGCCCTGCTGCTCTGCTGGGAGCTGGGGAGATGGGAATGCATTGCTCTTGGGATTGCTCCCAGGCACTATGGCTTTGCAGGGCTTCTTTGCCTTGAATAAGGTTTTGTCCTATTTTTGAATTAGGCAGAATCCATATACCTCTGGCAGAGCTGAATTTTGTGACACGTCTAGGAATAGCAACAATTGTAGGTCTGAGTCCAATGATTCTGAGCTGCAGTTCAAACTTCAAGTGTAGTGCAGATCACAGTTTAAAATACCTGACAGTTTTTGATTTGCCTTCTGTCACCGAACGAGAGAGCAAGTTAAATGGTCTGTAGTAAAAAGGGATTGAACAAATCATTTTGAAAAAAAAGGACAAGAAGAATATATTTCTTTTTCTGCTTGGTTGCTAACGGTGGCTTTTTGGTATTTTCAAAAATTCTCGTTTCATAACAAAAGGAATAGCACAATCCATGTAAAAGCTGCTTATGCTTTTTATATATATACATATATATATGGCTTTTATATGAATACACATAACATATTCTAGGTCTAAATGACCTTAGCTCACCACTTCTAGAGAATATACAAAATATTTTCAACTTTTGCTTCATTTTCCCACCCTTTCAGGAGACTGAAAACAGGAAGCTGCCATTTGCTGAAGTAATGGATAAACACAGATAGGAACAAAAATTATGGCATCTCTTGATTATTTTCTCCACAGCAGCTCTTATAATATAGGAAAAACCAAACAAATAGTTTGGGTGTTTAGCAGTTTTATCCTTTACATTGAAGAGCACATTTGATCTGGTTCAGCCACAGGAAGGTGTATGGTTTGGAGACCGTTTCTCAGGGCCTGTAAACAAAGCACACATGACAGAGACAAATTAAAGCTCATGAGTGTTTTATTGGTGATGGGGGTTTTTAGATTATGTTTGACTGAAGGCTGAGTAATTGCTTCTTGAGGGTTTGCTTCTAGTTTTATTTTTATTTTATTTTTTTTTTTCCCTCTCTCTGAAGGAAACTGTTGTGTAGAGGTTTTTTTTATCCATTTTTCAGGCTGGAGGTTTTGGTCACTGCCACTGCCACGTCTTGTTTTCCCCTTCCTCTTCTGTTCAGGATGTAATACTTGTCCTCTGAATCATGCTGGAACATATTTTGGGAATTCATAGGATTATCACCAGGGCTACTGCTATCAGGCAGAACACATGTACATTTTATTATCTCACCCAACAGGTTTTCATTTTCTGTGCCCATTGAGTCAGCGCAGAGTGGGGGACAGGCTGCCATTACTACTGGCAGAACTAGATAAATATTATAACAGTCTTTTCAGTCCTGCAGGAGCTCCTTCTGTCATGAGAATTCAAAATCTGAGTCTTTATTTCCTGTCCCTTTCTTTCTCCCAACTGCCCTTCCAAAATGGGGGGTTATCCTGACCCTGAGTTGCTTAAAAGATGGTGCCTGTTACTGGGCTGCAAATGGATTTAATCAGTCAAATGAATTTCTGGAGCCTCTGAAATATAAACACTTTGGCTTTCGAAATTCTCCACTTCCCCAGCAGGGAAAGGTGGAAAAAAAAAAACAAACGGTTTTTTTTGGTCTTTTTTGCAAATTAAGTTTTTCTTGCAGAATTTTATCAGTATGTAAGGATAAAAATTGTGTCTGTGATTTTTGATGTCTCTGCACATCTGAAATTTAAAGCTTAAAACTCTAATTGTGACATGCAGTTCAATCTGTTCAATCCACTTAGCGGTTTTGTTTTGAAACAAAAGTGCTTTTTTACCTTTTTCAATTACAGTTTCTACCCTTTGTAAGCAACTTCTGTGCTGTGGAAGAAACGTTGATGCTACTGTAAGTTTCCTTTGTTGCTCATTTCATCTGAATTTATCTTCATAACTGCTTTTCTATCCATTGGGAGTGTGTGATCCTTTTCTTCACGGATTTTTAATCTGTCTTCCCACTTGTACCTGTCCCCCACCTCTCAATCCATCACGTGACATTTTCAACTCTGCTGCCTTTTTTATTTTCCCCCAAAGTTATTCTATCATCCCTTGTTCTCATTTTTTAAATCTTCACATTCAAACCTATGCACAAAGAGTTTGGAAATTCTGCGTGTTCTGGGTATGACAGGACAGGAGTGAGGTTTGGAATTTGTGTGTCTCCTATACAAAACCTGAGGCAGGTGTTCTGTAACCTTTCGTTGCATTAGCAATAATGATTCTATTTCAAAGGGGAATGAAGAGCATTTAACTAGCCAGATCATGTTTTTACAATCAGAAACCAGCCTGTCTGCAACAGTTAGTTGGGGGTGTTTGTTTTGCAGCTAAGGGCAAAACCCAGAAGCAATAACTTCCTTGTGTTGCAAAGGAATCAGGTAGAAGTTGACTTTGGTACTTGGGGAAGAGGAGTTGTGCTCGTGGTGCAAGGACATCGTGGCAACAGGCTGAGAAGTCTGTTTTTCTAATTAATCAGAATACTTTCAGAAATAAATAAAGCACCTATTTCTGATAGCTTAATCAATGCCAGCACTGTGAGAGCAAGCCTTTATTAACCCTGGCCATGCCTGCCTTGGATTTAGAGCAACAAACCCAAATTCTACCTCTATTCAGACACTGTCGTTGTCACTTCCCAGGCACGTCCTTGACACCTCCACCCTGCGCGCTTCTACGAGGTAGTCCTTGAAATGAAATGCAGGGTTTTGAAGATCTAATTTTTATCTCACTTTCCCCTGTGCTGGGAGTGCTTGTCTTGAATATACAAGGCACGCTGTGATGTGGGGAAGTCAGAAAATACAAAGTGCTCCCCTCCAGATGTTTGGTTGGGATGTGTTAAAGTTCTGTGCCCAGTGGAGGGTTAGGAGTGTGCAGGGAATGCACTGCCCTCCATAATCCTCTTGGTAGGGAATAACCTGATTTTTTTTTGTTGTTTTCCAGCTGTGACCTTCACTGTTTATGTTTGGATTTTTTTTTTTTTTCTTTTATGAGCCTCATCATAGGTCTTTAAATATGGGTTGTTTTTTGCTATGAAACCACTCCATTATTCCAGGAACATATGCTCATGACAAGTACAAGTCATGAACATTTGAATAGTCTCCATCTGGCATGAATTAACATAGTATCATAATAAATGAGAAGTGTTAATACTGAGAAGATTGTCTGGGAATTCTAGATTTAACCAATATTTATAGTTATGTATGGAACCTGGTTTTGGTTTTGCTTTGAAGAGCACAGACCAAAGTATTATTCACCCTTCCAGGAGTAACTGCAATCCAAAGGATGCTTCCATTAGCACAATTCCTGAAATAACTCGATTCTGCACTAAAGCCTCTGTGAAATCCCCACGTGCTTTTTAGCTCTTAGAAATACTTCTGAGGAAAACAACAAATGAAGAAGCAGAGCGGGTTTGTGTTTGCTGTGGTGCAGACAGCAATGCTGGGCGCCCACTCAGCATTCTCTGTTAGCATATGTACTTTAAATCCTTCAGTGCCCCTCGAGCACAGAACATATATCTCACATGCACATGGCCATATGGAGACACTGCACTCATTTAAATAACAAGTGCACAGTGAAATTATCTCGGCCCCAGAGTGCATGCTGTTTATAACAGGGAGTTACTCTTTCTTCCTAAATGAAACGATTTTTCCTTTTTTTTTCCCTACAGAACCTTAAGGCTAAACTAGTAACCAATAGAAATTTTGAGACAAGATGAGCTCTTACCATAATATAACAGACACTGGTCTTTATTCTCTGCTGTGTATTCTATAGAACAGTCAAATACATTTTAAAATAAGTTCATATTTCTGCTGTCACTTTTTTTTCTATTTTGTCTATATACAAGCTTTACTGTGCATGTCTACACTCTTCAGAAAGCTTTCTCTTTTTGATTTTCACTTTGCTATGTTAATCATTAGGTATTTTTTGAATGCATGGAAAAAACACAAAGCAAGCATGAGTTTTGAGGCTGGACTCCTTGTGGTCTTTGCTAATATCGGTGTATTTAAGAACACAGCAGCTCTGCTATGCTTGAGTTAGACATGATTTTATTCTCTCAAGCTTTCCTTTTCTGCCTCTATTCCATGTGAAGTTGAGTCCCCTGCTACTCAGACTTCACACATGCTTGTGCCATGTGCACACCTTCCATACTGCCTGGAGTAGAACAATTTGCAGTGAGACAACTCTTCTCTACTTGGTATAAATCTAAAAGGAAGCACAAAGACAAAAATCTAAGGTAAAAATTTTGTGACATTCCACGTAAAAATGTTCAGAAAGGTATTTAAAGTCAATTGTGGCCTATGGATGAAATGATGAAAGTGTTGGGTAGGATTTCTAAAAGTCCCAGAAATATTTAAGGCAAAAAATGGAACACAGAGCTTCATCTAGGGGTGGGGTGAAGCTTCCCTAAAAGGTCAAAGAGCAAATGAATTAATGCAAAATTCGTTTTTTTACAGCCATACTCTAGTTCAATGAGTGGCTGAAGCTATTTCTGGTTTTTTTTATTCATTCTGCTCAGTTTTGGTTGAAAGAACAGACAATAATGCCCCAAATTCCTCCCAAATCCTATTTTCTTGCAAGTTTTGGGCAACAAATTAATCCTGAAGTAGTCCTGGGAGCTGGAATATCTTGTTAGACACAAAACATTCACTTGAACTGAATTAACAGAAGGACCCTTAGGATGTGTTCCCAGGCCCAGAGCAGCCTCAGGTGAGGATCTCGGGTGTGAGGAGTCCCAGAGCTCCGAGCTCATCTCCAGCCCCTCTTTTGGTCATCCTCCTCTGGAATGATCCCCCTCAGTGCTCCAAGCTGTTTGTGAGGAGACACCTTTGGCAGGAGCCAGCCCTTCAGGTTCCTTGTTCTTGGGAAAGGTGTTCTCTACAATGACTTTTGTTCTGGGGAAAATCAGAAATTTTCTGACATGCGGTGTTGAAGAAGCAGAAATACACAGAGCCATGAATTTTCTAAGAATTTTCGACAGCAATTCATGCATTTTGGCTAAACTTCCCGTGAAAGCCGGTGGGAGAGAAGCAGGTTTTTCCCTGTCCCTCTGGATGTGAGTATGGCACTGTGTGAGAGCCGGGAGCAGGAAAGGGGCAGAGTCTGGCAAATTGCATAACTCGAGTCCTGATTTTAGTGAAGGCCCTTTGATTTGGCAGCGGGGAAGGAGCAGATGGGCGGTGGCATCACCATCCTGGCCGGCTGGCACCCCTAGGAACACGCAGCCCCTGGTTTGGGGTGCCTGAGCCTCACACCCCTGACACCCAGAGAAGCATTTTCAGGAGTGATGTCGGTTCATCGGCTGAGCAGCGCTGTTTGCCTCGCTGCAATGATCCCCAGAGCACTCCCTGCCTCTGAGAGCGGCACTTTCCTCTCTGGGGAATGTCATCATTCTGCATGGCAATGACTGCTTGGGAGGGCAGGCCAGGTAGTCAAATAAATGCGTAGCTGGTGCTTTCTGATTGTTCCTCAAAGGGGCAGGCCAGTTTCTGCTGAGGCAGAGCGAGTCTGAAGTGTGCCAGAAGTCGTTGTGGTTTGCTAGAGAAATCCCAGTGGCTGTGAGCACGGCCGGGGGAGCCGGGCTGATGTGTGCTGCAGAAACGATCATGAAGTGCTCACAATGAGGGCGTCTTGTCTCTGTGCCTCTGAGCAGCCCGTGCAGCACAGACAAAAGGGGAGAAGGAGCAAAGCTGGCCCTGAGTTGTGACCTAGAGCATAAGCACAGAAATAACAGATAATTGTGTTTGTGCTGTGAATGCTGCTTGTGTGGATGTGTGCAGTGTTTAGTGACACCAGACGGGAAGTATAATTAATTTGGGTTATTTTCTGTTTACAGCATTAAGAAATGCCAGAGATTTTCAAATGAGAATGGTTCCTTTTTTCACAACTCTCTGGACCGAGAAGGATGCATTACAAAAACCTTTACCCAAATACCTGCAAGACCCTTGAAAACATTTCTGAACAATTGAGAAGCAGGTTTATCTGGATTTCTGAGGGAATTACTCTCCTAAGTCACTAAAGCAATCTACAGAATTCCATCTGTAATTACTGAACACAGTGAAAGGGTGAGGAATAATAAGAAGAAAATATTCTGAAAGTTGTTGGGCTCTGACAGTGTATAATGAGCATGTCAGGTAATACAGCTATTCTGTATGGCAAAGTACAATCTTTCATCCTGTGTCAAAAAGCTTCTCTAAAGTGCTTTTCATATTAAAAGTGTCAGGTATATATCAAGTTTTTTTCCTCAGTTTTATGAGGCAGAAAGTGAAGAATGAGTTAGTGATTTGCTAAGATCACTGAGAAATCAAAACCAGAATGAGGAGCTCAATTCTACTTTCAGGCCCTTCCTTTACTTTCATGACATTTTAGGAGTTTTTCTTTTTAAATAATCTTAGAAATGAAGGAATGATACATTTAAAGACACCAGGTATTACATCCAAGCCAGTGGGGTTAATTCATTTCAGCATGTGCCTGTCATTTCGTGTCACTGGATGCTAAGCCCTCATTTTACAATTCATCTAAATGGATTTGTTCCCAGCTCCTCAGTAAATCTATTTTATAAAAGGTTCTGAGCTCTCAGCAGTATTCTTGACAAGAACCAGTATTAAACCAAGGTATTTTGGGTTATACTGTGAAAACTGAAAGAGAAGAAGCCAATGGTTGAGTTATCTCAGAGCTCCAGCCATGAGTTCTCTCCTTTTTTTGGTTGTTGTGAGCATGGTGGTGGTGGTGTGATGTTGTGACTAAAGATGGAATTTCTTCTGCCTTATCTTCCATCAGTCCAAAAGTTTTGTTGAAATCAGGGCACATCAGTGCCAAGTGAGGTTGTCTTCATGTCTGGCACAGCGTTGGCAACTCTGCAGTGAGGCTGGGAACCACGATTCAGAATTTGGCTGCTAGAAGTTGTGCTTTCTGCAGACTTTGGGGGAATGGCCTGCTCGTTTCTTACCACCTTTTAATTTTCAACACGTGTTCACACATATCTGTTCCTCTCCATCCCATGGAGGCTGGCAATTTTAGCTAGTCATATTAATCAGTTCGACTGGTAAAAGATAAGAGCAGCATGTACTTTGCAGCACTAAGGGAGATGATCAGGGGAATTGATGCTGACCTTGTTCCTCCTGGCAGTTGTTCCCAGCCTGTATTTAAATGAAGTTCACTGCTTTTGTTTCATTTCCCTGGGAGTGCTAGTGTGCCTGAAATAATGAATTGTTCAAATAGCAATTTTAACCTCGGTCTTGAAGCGTGAAGTTTCATGACACCTGAGTTCATCTAACAGCTTGCTGCTTCCTACTGGGCTTCCTCTCCCTCATCCTGCAGTCCAGGCACTTCTCCAGCTTCTCCTGTGTCAACTCCAATACTTGTCACCTTTTTCCCCTTCTGAATTGTTATTTTTCTGGCAAAAAGCTGAGCTGCTTTCTTGAGAGGTCAGATGAGTGTGTGGCCAGTCCAGGAGAATCTGGGAGCAGTGGGATTGCCCCTTTTGACACGGGCAGGCCCATCCATCTCCTCAGGTGTCTCACATAGTCCACCACAAGCTGTGTTTTGGCAAATGCTGAAAGCTGCTGCCAGCAGCAGTCCTGCCACCTCCTGCCCCAGGGCAGCTCATTCCTTCCCATGTGCCAGTCCTGGAGCCCCTGGCATGGTCCCTCTGAACTGAAATGAGGAACGGAAATGATTTACTAATGAGTTTAAAAAGAGAAGTGATCGTGCTGGAGTAGTTCTCATTTCACTGCAAGGCTCTCCAGCGAGTTCCTCACAGCTCCTGGTGTCCTCGGGGTTTCTGCTCAGAGAGGCTGCTCCAGGAGATGTTTTCATTACTGCCGCCTTGGTTCTGCTGATCTAGATGTTAGTGGAACTATTCTGGACTACTGAAGCAAAAAATTGTGGTTTTTTTAGGCTTCTGAGACAAATCCAACACGTTTTAACCCAGTCAATTTCAGTTATCAGCCATAACCACAAAAAGCACTGAGCTGCAGCTTAGAGCCAAGACATTCTTAAGCAGCTTTGTAACTGAAGAAATCATCAGAGTAAACTAAATTGACCCATTATAATTCTAAACAGACCTGGGAAAATCCACTTAAAGCTCATGTACTCTGCACTATTAGAAATGTCAAGATTTGTGTTTTCCAGGCCAATTTTCTTCCCTAAGTAGAAGATTCCCAACTACCATTGCCTACTCAGAGAGCACATTTACTGCTTTTGTGATCTTCTGAGCAGTTCTATGAAGTGAACCAATCATATTAATGTAAGAAACCTGTGATGGTGGAAATTTGGGGAACTTTTGAGAAATTAGAGGATTGCAGTGTTCGAGTCACGTCCAGTTTATTAAGATTTCTTCTATCCAGCATTTACTTACTGCAGAAGGCAGTAAGAGGTCTGTAGCTGTGCATGTGGCTTCACCTTTCCTTGCATTCCTAACAGGCAACCAAGGCAGCTGATGTTGGCAGAAGAGTTTGCAAACTTGACTAAATGGGATTAAAAAAATTAGATGGAATTGGGTTACGTTGCAAATTAATTTTGTTTTGCATTTTTGAAGTTGTCCTGTGGTGATATTGAGACACAATGCTCCATTATATTAATGCATTATCATATTGAGGCTTCTGAATGGATCTCTTGATTCTATAAAAACTGGGTAACAGCTTGGTAGGAATGTGGGTTCTGTAGTTGTTACTGATTCTAAGTCAGTCATTTATCTGTTTGGACTTTTTATATTTAAGAGGGTAGATTCCATTTATTTTATTTATCTTATATATTTAGAAAATGAGACTGCACTAAAGCTCTTTAAATTTGTTCAGAAAAAAAAAGAAAGCTCAGCTGTACCACAAAATCTCTATCTCCAAGTGATTGTATCATAAGCAAAAAAAATTTATATTTTAGCAGTGCATCATTTTGTAATTTTACAGGTGTTTGCTATAAATCTGTGCTTTAGGTTGTTAGGTTTTTTTATTAGCTAAACTTTATCCTGAGTATTTGTCCTCTCTGTTTTTCTAGTAAGACTTTATGATGTTGAATAAAAAAGTGCCTTTTTTTTTTTCCTCTGCTGAATTGCTTGAACAAGGTGGGCTTATTTGTCAAGAGCAGAGGATCTGCTTGATAATATTCCTTATATCTGCCTCTGCTCACGATCTTTGATGATCTTGGTGACAAGAAATGTTAAAAAAAACCCCACACAAAATAATTTTAGACTTTAAACAGGTTGTTCCAGTGATTTGTACTTCTATGCACTTCTGTATTTGTTATTTGTGCTCCTCTGGTTCTGGACTTCTGTATAAACGACGTGAACCTGTATTTAAAGATGCCTATTTTGAGACATTTTAGTTTTCGTTGCAAAACATGGGATAGAACACGAGCTGCAGAACCCCTACTGCAAAATACAACTTTCACAGGGAAACGTTCCTGCCTCCTTGCTTATCTGTACCTGTGCAGCCCAACGTGTGCTTTCCCTGTGTGCTTTTCCCAGGGAGACAAAGACCTCCCCTCCCAAACTGCTCACAGGAGCCAACTGTGCGTGGTGCCACGAGTTTGTGCAGGAGCTGGCTCGAGATTTAGGGAAAAGATATTTGAGTTGTCAATAGAGACGTAATGAGCCACCTGAAGCCTTAATGCTCAAACTGCTTGCTTTATCAGCCGGGCTTGGAAGTGCCAGGAAAATGTTCTTGCAGCTCTATTTGTGTGGAGCATCCAGATGCCAGTTAGCTAAATCACTGCCATATATTCTCCAGAGGGGTTTTGGGTCTTGTTTCCAGTTAAATGATACAGCAGGTGGTAATCAGGATTCAGATCAGATGGCAGCTCCACCAGAGATTTTCGTCTTCTCTCTCTCTCTCCCCCTCATTTTTTTGGTGCTTGTTTACACGAGGTGGACAGAGGAAAACAAAGCAGCATGGAAACACTTCGATAGCCACAATAAAAGAGGATTTTAATGTAAAGGAAAAAGAAGGGACAATTCTTAGCAGTTTGTTTTGGTTCTCTTAGCTTAAAGAACTGACTTAATGGCCTGTTTTAATAATTAACGCATTGTGAAATCTAAATTGAAGAATAAGAAAGATGGTAAAGTATGTGTATGATGTATTTTAAATTTAATTAATTAGTTGTTCTGAATTTTATGCAGAAACAGCAAATTGCATCTTCTCTTTCTCACTCACTGATACCACTTTTGCACTTCAAGTGTGTAGTTACGCACTTTACCCTTAGTTTTTTTCTCAAGCCATCATTGCTTTTTGGACATTTTTTAATTTTGTCGTAACTAAACCTGAAGATTTTAAATGTTTGAAGTCTTCATGCTTATTCAGAATCTCTAAGTGTGGCTTTATTCGGAATGTTTGGTGATTGAGCAGGTCAGGTTTTAGGTTTTGTTAGGTAGGAACGTCTTTACTTGCAATTCTTAATTATCGATTGCATGTATTTGTTAACCAACCTTTTATATGAAAGCTATAAATATTCATTGATTTTTACACAGTAGGACCAGCCCAAACCCACAACCCTGTGCTTTTGTTGATACAGAACACTACCCATTAATAAACCCAAAACATTGATGTTAACACAAAGATTTAAACGTTTTTTGTTAGAGGTACCATAAGGCATTGAATCTTGGTTAATCTCTTTTAAAAGGCCAGAATATACTGAGTTTCCATTCTGTTATTTGAAGCTTTCATGGATTGCTGGACTGGGCCCCTTCTGAACCCCGTGTAGCCCATCATTCCACCCAGAGGAGGGAGATCTCCTGGACTCGGTTCCTCCTGGATGGTCCCTGATGAGTCCTGTCCCGAAGGTGTTTGGATTTAGCGGGCAGAGTGACGGCTGGATGCCAGGAGAGCCAGAGTTCAGGCTGCTCTGACAATTGCCCACCTCAGGTAAAGATGATAATTTACTCTACATTATTCATGGCAGCTGTGTGTCAAACCCAGGTTATTTTGTTCTTGCATAAGCCAGTCAAGAATTTTGCACTTTTAAAGTGTTGTAATGGTGTATAGAAAACATAAATGCTCTCTGGGCTGCGGTACCTCCCGGGGGTAGAATTTATTGCCTGATTACTGCCTAAAAATCTGTTTTTATCTTAAGTCCGTGCCCTTTAGTGGATTCCTCTGCTGTGCAAAGTGGTTTCATTGCATGGCCAAATGAAGGCAAGAACAGCCAATGAGGACGCAGATAAAGAAGAAGATGGACTCTCGGTATTCGGAAAATGGGGAAAAAAAGAGGCAGTAAATCGAAGGTACTTATTCCAAAACTTTTGGACCAGTTTTGTTTCTGGTGCACATGTCAGCCGAGTGTGAGCCCTGAGCAACAGAGGGAAGCTTTGTTCCAAAAGAGAGAGGCTAAGGGGTGTGCTCATTAGATGCACTGCAGCATTCCTGGGGAAAAAGAAACAAACCACAAACTTTTTTATAAAGGTAGTGCATAACTTAGGGCTCTCCCTTGATGGCAGTAACTTTTGAACTGAAAATTTATATACATTCCACGTGCTTATTTTCCTCTGCAGTTCATGAATAAATGAACTGCTAGTGCAACAATATTGTAGCTCAGGGTACTGCTGTTTGTGTTGACTGTCAAGTACATGGTTTATGCTGCACCAGTGTTGTGTGTAAACTCCGTCAGTGTCTTGGTCACCTCAGGATGAATATTGATAAAACTCAAACTCTACAGCAGTCAATTTTGTATAATTTTCTCTTTTACCCTCTCTATTAGTTTTATGAGAAAGGAAAGCGAAGGAACAGTGCTGCTGCCTGATTTTGCATCTTTCCCTCTCCTTTTTCCTGTTGACGTCACACCGCTGTGGGTTATTTTCCATTAATACAATAGTGTGGCCTCCAGCTGGAATGTGCCCTCACAAACCTTTGAGCCCAGCAGCTCAGCCAGCTTCAAACCTGTTCCACTGTCTGCTCCTCTGGTCCCTGCCTGGTCAGTTTGTCCCTGAGAATACTGGGGGAGGCAGTGCTGGAAGCCTTGCTGAAGTCAAGATAAACATCAACCCTGCTCTTCCATCATCCACTGAGCACCTCACTGTGTGGGAGAGGGTTGTGGGGCTCTTGTGGTGTCATTCTGCTTTGTAAATCCTTGCTGACTGCTCCCAGTCATCATCCTGGCTTTATTTCATTATTTCCAGTACTACAACAAAAGTAAGTCTTTACTAGAAAAAGCTGAGACTAGGAAATAAATTCTTTTTGTTTGGTATTAATATCTTAGAGAAGTCATATTTTATAATATACCCTGTAGATCTGTGATTTCCAAAATTGTGAGGAGTAAATGTGGTCACGGATCTCCACCTTCGCATGTTAATTTTAACAAAATTTCTTGCCACACAAAAAGTATAAATGCATGCATTTCCAATATCTGAAATAAATTGCTGTGGTTACATATTGTGTTTGGTTCCACAGCTCTGCTTCACCTACAAGTGTAAATCCACATTTCTGTTAGTGAAGTATTAGGACAAAAGTAGCAGAGTTGGCGGTTTTTATTTCTCATATCAAAAGAAGAAAAAGAGTGGTATTTTCCACAGTTTATAAAGGTTTCTATTTAAGTATATTAATTGGCCATTTCCACCCTATTTATTATTAACAGCCTGACAAGTTTAGAGAAACTTTTCAGGCTCTGTAACAGTAGCTCTTTCTGAGTTTTGCTAATTAAGAGTGTCCAATGCATTAATTATTTATTTTCAAGCATGTTTAAAATGCCCCAAGTGGGATAATTCGTGCTGCCCAAAATTAATGTGAAAATGTTGCGAGGCTGAGGATAGCCAGAAGCAAACTCTTTGACAAGGGCTGCAAATCTCGTGTGTGTGTGTGTGTGTGTGTGAACCCCAGTGCTTCCACAGATTGCTTGGAACTGCTGCCTTATTAATATAATTGTCTGTGTTGAGGGAATCTCTGTTCAGGGGTTTTTCCCCCCTGGAGAAGTGCTGATTAGTGAGTATTTCGGGAGGTTTTGTGCTCTGTCTGCTAAACAGAAGTCAAATGGAGTCGTGCTTTCATGCACTGTGAGTCAGAAATGCATGGAAATGTTTCTCGTGGTAGTTTTATCAGTTCAGGTAAACTTTTCATGGGGACCATACCTGAAGCAGAAAATATGTTAAGAATATAGTCCAAAATGTGCTGAGAAGAGTGGCTCTGGTGAGCTGTGGTACAGAAAAAAGGGATTTAAATAGTATGAAGTGGTTATTGTGAGCCAGTAAAGCTGTGTGAGGGTATCTAGAACCACAAGGAAGGTCAAACATGATTTCAGGGCTGTTTCAGTGACAAGTATCAGAAGAATCTCAAAAGGTTCTCAAAGCCTGATGGTAATTTTGTGCTAGTAAATGTTTTTTGAAGAAACTGGGCAGTGGCTTGTGTTCTCCAAAGCAAAGGGGAGTGGATCTTGCCCCCTCTCATTTAGAGGGGAAAGGATTTCTCTGCCATACAGTGACAGGAAAAAAAAAAAAGACAAACAGAACCAATGAGGAGAAAAATGTAATCTTACGCAGGGGGGTTTTGTTTGGTTTGTTTTTAGAAATGAATTTAAGCATTTCGTTCTCCTTTCCCATTGTACACAGGGACTGAGAAAGGCTTTGCCTTTTCCCCAAGGTGTGTTTCTGGGAAGCAATACTCATTTTCCATACATCCAGTGAAATTCTGGCATCTTTCTTGTTTTCTTAATCACACATCTATTCATTTTTAAAGAGTTCTTAACAAATCTTTCCTCATTCGATTTGTAAATGAACCTGAACAGTGCTCCTTTCCTTTTTTTTGATTCCAGTTTTTTTTTTCCCCTTTATGCTGTTTATCTTACAATTTTCCTATGAAAAAATGTATTTCGAATTCCAGGTGCATTGAAAAATGACATTGATGCTCTTCAGCTCCGTAACCTTTCTTAGAATAATCTCTGTGTGCACACAGGGCACCGACAGCACTGTCTAATTTACTTCTAAAAGCTGAACTATTCTTCCTTGTCCTTAGTGTGGCCATTCAAAACCAGCTAAACCTCTCTTTGTCTTTTAGACAGTTTAGAAGATGCACCAAGTTTCTCGTTGCTTCTAAGGCCACTAAAGTGTTCTTTAAGAGGCATATTTTGGGGTTTGTGGCACAGGGCGAAGTAAGGGTCCTGAATGGAAAGAGAATAATGCATCAGTGTTGGTTTTGCTCTGCTGAACACGGAGCTGCTCTGGCCACAGAATTTCTGTCCAGTCATGAATGATGCATTTGTGTTGCTGTTAAAAGAATATGGTCAAAGACAGTAGCAGATGTTCCCCTGCTTTGATATCAACCAGAATAATTTTGTATTTTCTTATAACCAGCTATGCATGGCCCATATAATCTTTGCCATGGCATCTGTAGTTAGTGAAAAATAACAATGCGAAATATTTTACATTTGCTAATTGGAGACTGAATCCCAAATGGTTAATGGGACAAAAAAGGTGAGGGCTTGCACGGAGAGATGAGAGCGAATTATTGTAAGGCTCCCTGCACCAACTCCTGTAATTCGAAGTGGTTTCATTCTCAGAGGAGTGTTCAGGGTTTGATGGATTTACACTTAGGTGTTCCTGCCTCTTGTGTTGCCACAGCTGAGTAGTTCTTTTATTATTTGAATGCTGCAGTGCGTGTGTATGTCTATAAAATGAATAAGCGTAAGATTTACCGAGTAAATGCAATGTACCTTAGTTATGCTTTGGAAAGAGACATTAATTTTCTTTGTTTCATCACATTTAAGCCACAGAGGTGTGGTTTTTTCTTCTTCCTGTGAGTGCTGAGTTGTATTTACTGTGCTTGTACCTGGATAGGCAACGAAGCGTTATACTGAATTTGAATATTGGCTTATATTGACTTTTTTTTTGGTGTGTACTAAACAGTTTAATCTTGAATTGTAGCCCAGATTTTAGTGGCACTTAATGAGGTTGATGGATTCTGGAGAAAACTCGGCTGTCAATCTTTTCAAAGTATCACTAGTAGTAGTTGGAGTGCAGCAAAAAGCTATTTTCTAACTACAATTTAAACAGAGCACTTAAATCAAGAGGTGCCTATACCTTAAGATATTTTAGATTTGTGTTCAAAATCATTTTGTCTTTCAGCAGCGAAGACATTACACAGAATGTAACGTGAGTCCCACGCAGGGCAGCACAGACAGCAACTTATCTGTTATCCAGTCTTGCACTAAACTAGATGTCATTTGATATTTTTTTCTTTTTTTTCAGATCTCAGCAAACAACTAAACCAATAATGACGCCCAAATACCTCACACTGCTGACAAACTCAAGGTACAATTGTACAAATTTTTGTGTGCAAATGAAATACACTGGAAAATTCTCTCTAATCGAGATATCTTAGAAGTTTATTTTTAAAAATGAACTACTTTCATTGGAAGTAAAAGATTGTCTGTGAATGTGTTCATTTCAGGAGGTTCATACCATTTCCTGTCACAGGATAAGAACTTGCTGGGATAAAATGTTCTGCTCTCTATCCATCTCCATACTTCTTTCTGAAAAACTGGAATTTTTAAGCTGCTAGATCTCAACATTTTGTAGAATTGTGGTCAGTGCTGAGGCTCATAACTACAGAACTGCTGCTTTCTTTAGCATCTCTACCTTGCTAACTGGGATAGATCGTGGTGGGAAGTTCACCAAGCATTCAGGAAGGAAATGCCTCGTGGATGGTGTGTGTTGTTGTCCGCTCCCACGTTCCCTTCAAACCCGAGCCTGCTCTGAGTGCAGATGTGTCAGTGCTGCCTCCCGTTCTCAAAGCAGCGTTCCAGAGATGTGCTTCTGTCCCCGCTTAAACACTCAGAGCTCTGCCAAATGGGCTTGTTTGGAAAACCCCTAAATTATGATAAAACTGAATTTCACCTTTTGCTTAGCTGTGGTAAGTTAATTTACAGAGGTTTCAAAATGAGAGAAGCAGATTTTCAGGGCTCTGAAAATGCTTCTCATGCATCGATTGTCATTAAACCTGATTAATTTGCAGTGTTGGATTAAATATGTCTCTACTACTGTAAGATTCTAAATAATTTTAAGATAATGATCACCTAAACTTTCACTTTATGCAGTTTCAATGGAATGAGTATACAAAATTCTCCCTGCAAATATGAGTTTTCTGTTTCTCTCTGCCTTAAACTTGCTTTTCAGAGGGTTTTAGAAATCTTTCCAATGTGTTTGTAAGGACACAGGCATTCAATTTTACCTCGCTTTCCTGAGAGCAATCAATGCAGATTTTTATCTTTTGATTGCTTCAAACACTCTTCTGTCTCTCTCTTTGGAGGAAAGGGCAATATACAATTTAGTCAAACTTGGTTTATAAAAGTTTTCTGTTTAATATCACCCTGGAATTCCTGAAAAAATGTTCATGGAAACCATAAGTACACACAACACAAACATACAATTGCATGAATACATTCAGTACTTGGAAACCTCGACATAGCTTGATATGTGTTTGAATTTCTTGTGTCCAAACCTGCTGCCTTTTGTCCTTGAATACCACATTTATTGACTCTTTGAACTCCCTCAGATGAGTTTAATTGCTGCTATTGATGAAGAGCACAAGCCAAAAACTTATTCTGTAAAACCTGACAAAGAGGTTAGAGAGATTATGACTTTTGATGGATACTTTTGACATTGGAATTTGGTACTGCAGTCACTAGATTTTTGTCGAGCATCTCTTCCAAACTAGCCAGCCTGAATAGTCTGAACTGCCCAAGGACTCATTTTATCCTACAAATGTTTATGCAAATGTGTTCTGTACAAGTTAACATATTACATAAAGTGAGTTTTATTCTCAAGTTTAGCATTTCATTTCATCAGTCTGTCATTAAAAATAACCAGTTGCAAATTAGCAGTGCTAGCTGACTCTCTTTAATCAATTTCCTTAGCAATTGTGAGGTTCAGAATTGCTTTCAGAGGCATTTAATAATGCCAGTGTTACATTTATGTGGCATCTCAGGACAAAGGAGTTAATCATGACACAGAATCTAAACTGCAGCTTGACAGGAATAAATCAGATGAGGGAAAAGAATTCCCACCAATATTATTTTACAAACAGTGGCATCTAATTGCCTTCTGTGTGTTCACCAGGCCTGCTCTGAATCTTGTTTCTGAATGATTGATGGCTCAGCTCAGCTGTTAAACTGGATTTGCAGTCTATCTGAGCCTGCTGTGGAGTGAGTAAGCCTTGAAAATGAGTGGGACGGCGCTGTACATTCCTGGTGGCTGCTGCGTTGTTTGGCGCAGCACACCCAGCCCCTGACATCGCCACGGGCACTGGGATCTGCTGCTCCTGCAGGGCAGTGGGCTGCTGGCAGGAATGTTTGGGATCGAGTCCCTGAGTGTCTCAGTACCAAAAGCTCTCTGCTTCTGTAGTGTGAGTTTGTCCCATGGATTCCTGCTTTGCCTTGCGAAAGGACTGACAAATTGTTTGGCCACTGCGTTCAGCTGGAGCATCTTGAGGAGCTCCAGCCCCATTCTCGTGGAGTGTTTAGGTCTGACATCCTAAATGCTGCTGGCCCCACACGTCACCCGTGTGTGCTGATGTGGGATCACCTCCTGCATCGTTTGGGCTTTCCTCTCTGCTCCTGCAGCTGTGCTGGAGCTGTGGCCTGTGATCCAAAGGTCCCCAAGGGCAGGCAGGAGGCTCCGGAGGGCAAAGCACATCCCTGCCCTGAGCTGTACCCTCGTGACCAAGCTCCAGGACAGTGCCATGGAACCACAGGTTGATGGGAAAGCTTGAGACGTTTCAGGTTTGGTTCAGGGTGTGCCACCCTTCAAGCACTGCAGAAGGGACAAGGTTTTTCTGATTTTTCATGATTTGTCATGATTTTTCATGATTTTTCATGATTTTTCAAGCTGACTGAGAAATCAGCTGTACAATATAACCTCTTGCTTTTCAGTCTAGGATTAGCTCGATGGAAAGTAATGCTGTATTTCAGATGGCTTGTTTTAGGTATTTCCCAAGCAGGGCTGTTTATTTGAGTGAAATATCAGCTGAACAAGTCCCCAGTCCCAGATTTGTGCTGACATATGCAGCATATTTGAGTCCAGCTGGCAGGACTAATAAACAATACTTGTCACCGTGTCTTATTTTTATTTAGAGAGAAAAAACATAAAAGATTTAACACATGTGTGTAATATACAAATCTATATTGATGAAGAGACAGTGTTGTTTTACAGTAGAGGTCAAGTGTCCAATCTGTTGGGAATTTGGTCTCTCCAGGTCTCTACCTGTGTTCTTATGGCTGTTTCTAGTGCTTGCTATAAGCTGTTCTGGCACCTCCTACCATGGCTAAGGAATTATTCAATGTCATTTTAGGTCACTTTCACACAAGAGCAGCACAGTCCTGTAGTGGGAACTGTATGCACTGGCACCTTGCCCAGCAACAAACCCAAAATATTAATTGGGGAGCAGAAGTGCAGGTGGGGAATGCTGTGGGCACTGTGTGTCAAATGGGAGGGCTTGATTTCAAGAGGTTTTTTTTTTTTTTTCTTGAATATCTTAAGATTCTGCTTTCTTATTTGATGCTATCTGGCTAAAATATTTTCTTCATGATTGTACATTAAAATTTAAATAAGTCTTCCCATAGCCATTGTTTATGGGCATAATTTGAAGCACTTGATTAATTTCTCTATCTTTTCTATTGAAATCAATAATGGACACTGGGAAGATTAATATTCGTGAAAGAAAAGATGATAAAACAGTAATACATCTTTTGTGGGGCTCTCATGTCTTCTTCAGTTACCCGGACAGAGATGATCCAGTTAAATATGGTGCATATCAAGGATTGGTTGCTGGTTGAGGGTCAGAACCCAGCAGTGCTGGGAGAGGCAGGTGAGGTCTTTTTGGTGACATTGTGCGCCCCAGTTCTGCAGCAGAGCTCCTGGAACTCCTGCCTCAGCATCACATCTGGGGCATGGTGCTGAAGAATTCATGCAGGACTTTTACAAGCTCTGTAGAAGTGAAATAACTTTTATGTTTTCCACTGGTTCGGGGCTTTTTTTTATCCCCAAACCCACATAAACTTAAAAAAGAAAGCCCTGTTTGAAGTAATGTTTTGAGGAACATGTTCCTTTCCAATTCTTTTATCATAATTGACAGGCCATAGAAACTCATCTCCCAAATGTTTCGTGACAAATGCTTTGCCAGGATGGCTGAGCAGGCTGCACTAAAGCCGAGTCCCAGCTGACATGTGAATAATCTCCACCCTGAACAATTTGGAGCTGCAGTGAAAGTGTTGTTGGATAACAGATGGGTGAGCCCATGCCACAGCAGCTGAGGGAGCTGCAAGAAATGCCATGTGGCTGGATTTTATTTTTTATTTTTTCCAAAGCCTCTCTATTGCCTCCTTGCCAGGGAAACCTATTCCCCCAGCTTTCAAAGTGAGAAGGAAACTTTATTGTCTCCTTAATCTCAAAGTCCTGTTCCACCAGCAGTACCTAGAGAGCAAGGGGACAAAATCTATGCTGAGACACAGCAAAGCAGTTTTCCTTCACTCAAGAGGGTTTGTTTGTGAAGTTGAACATCCATCATAAGGGTTGTTTTTGCTCCAGTGGTTCTGGCTCCCTCCTTCTAACTAGGTAACAATGCCAGCTAAGCCCAGCTGCACAGAGCAATTCAGATCTCCTTGTGAGGTCCTGCACTCCTGTCACTCTTTCGGGGGTCACAAGACGATTCTCCGGCCATGGATTTCCATATGAAACAAAATTCAGGCTCAACGGACTAGGAAGCTTGACTTTTATCCTTCAGTTTCCTCCTTGCAACATCCCTATAGGCTCTCTTATCCTGGCAAACACTTAGATGAGAGAGGAGTAGAGCAAAAAAGAAAGCAGAAGTCAAAACAAAAATACTCAGAATTGTCTCAGGAGTGGGGGCTCCCTGTGGCATAGTACAGGTTCCCAACCAGTCTTCCTAACCCTCACACCAAAGAAAGATGGTTTTGTGCTGAGCTGAAACAGGAAAAAAATTAAAAAGTTGATTTTCAGAGCTGTAATTCCTCCTGGGCTCATACATGTGAGTGGGATGAAGACAAGGTGCCGATTTCTGAGCTGGAAGGTGAGCTCTGCAGTGCCTCGTGTTTGCAGCAGCCTGCCACGGGGAGCTGGGAAAGGGCTCATTCTTTGCTTCTGGCAAGAAGAGAAGATTTTCACTGTGACCAAAGCTGGCTATTTCAGGCTAATTCCTGAGAGTATGGCCTGAGCAACTTAGAGCTTGCTGAGGGTGCTCAAAGTGAAAGCTATTTGTGTTTCTTTAGAGCATTTATATTCTTTTTCCTCTATTTTTTTTTTTTTTTTTTTTTTTTTTTTTTTTTTGGAGGAGCATGGTGGTGTTTCCCTCATCCTGGGGCCATTGTTCCTTTGCAGTCTTTGAGGAGCTGCTCCACGGCCTTGGCACTGAGCACTGAGCACTGAGCACTGCACTGGGATGTGCTGGTGGATGTGAGAGGGCAGGAAAGGGCAGTGCCAGAGTGCTCAGGGACCTGCTGAGTTCCAAGCGCTTCCTCTGAGCCTGTGTCTCCTGAGCTGGGCTCCTGCCTCTCTGGAGAGGCCTCTCAGAAGGGAGGGAATGGAGAGAATCCCAGGTGCCTCCTTGAGCACCTTTTTTCCGTTCCACTCCTTTTCGTGGAGCGCTTTAGACTTTGAACAGATCTTTTGAAAACGTGGATTATTTCTGTGCTCAGAAGGACTGCACTGGGGTGTGCTGCTGGATGGAGGCAGCTGCAGGCTGTAGATTGACGTTTTATACTGCAGGTGACTTTCTCGTGTGAGAATAAAGTTTTTATTTCCAGGTGCAGCCTGCCTGAAAACGTGAGATTTGCCGCACCAGGCTGGCATTGGACTTTGCAAAAGGACTAAGTTGGCTCATATGAATTCTATAACATCAGTTAAATCATGCTAATGCTGTTTGAACGAAGAGCTTTCAAGATTTTTAGAACTGGAACTTGGTTGAATACATGAGGCTTTATAATTTTTTGAAGACTTCTGCATCCACACCTATTTTTTTCCTTCTGTTGCATGACAAAAATACTATTGAAATAATTACTGACCATACATAATCTGACAGCTTTGTGGACCTCTGCTGCCACTAGATCACTTTTAACAGGCTGTAAATGCCATTACATGATTCTTTTTTCATTGATCCACAAAATCAGAGGTGCCTTTGTTTCATTCTTGCTATGGTATGGTGTTGTAAGCAGCAGCTCCTCATACTTTCAACCTGAAAAATTACTATAACATTTTTATTGTGAAGCATTAGGCAATTTTAACTTTAATTATTGGGAATCTCAAGCTTCATAGCTTTACTCTTGAAATATAAATGAAATATAAGCATTAATATTTATTTATTGGTATTATTTATAAAGTGCAACACGGATGTCTGTGTCCAGGGATTTCTTTCAATTTTTAATATGTACTTTTAAAACAGGACAAAATTAATAATTAAGAAATTCCTCACATATCTAAATTACACCAGATAATATAAGGATGCACATTATAGCAGCTCACGAGAGGATACTGCTTGAGAAAATTTCCAACATAAATTTGTCTGATAAGGTCAAAGTAATGCTACTGACAGTGGAATAAGGAAGAGAAAATATTTTGCTGCTTCCAGGCATCTTCATGTTAAGTCAAATAAAGAATAACAAGAACAACTCAAGATATATAAGAGAGAAAATTCACTCAAAGGAAAAACATAGGAAAGGTTTTTGTGCTGTTAGTACCCTTGTACGCTCTGTGGCTGCTGTAGCATATGGAGGTTGTTTTCCATATTAGCTGAGGCTGCATAAAGAAGCAGATTTAGTTATCTCTGGGTCATGTAAATGCACTCTTTCCACCCTAAAAGCACAGTCGTGGTAAGGGTTAAGTCCTGACAGTCACTCTTACTTTGAGCTTTTAATTCAAATTAATTTGAATTCACTTCCATATTTACCTTCACCTTTATTCACTCACGGACAAACCTCAGAACTGAACACAAATTGAAGGTGTGTTTTTTTTTTCCTTATCATCCCCAGAAAGAACAGAATTTGGAAACCATCCTTGTGCTTCTGGATATTGTGTAAATACTGATCAGATCTAAACTTTGCTGGTCCCTCGTGACCTGTTTAGGAACAGTTTTTAGAAACTATATAAGGATCTAAATACAGACATATGAATCTGTAAAGGATTTCACGTGGCAGATGTGAATATTCACTCACTTGTTCCTAATTTCTGGGCTGCTCTCTCTGTTTCTGTGTATTAGCCTGTACAGACTTCAGAGCTCAAACGTTTTTCCCCTAGAAATGTGAGCTGACATTTCCAGACCCGTTCTGCAGAGCACCAATTGTGTCCCCCTGATGTTAACAGAAGGGGTTGGCTCAGCACAGAGCGCTGCTGCTGCTGCTGCTTGCGTGTTCAAGAGCTGGAGCAGGGCTTGGTGGCTGAGGTCTTTCCAAAGGATGTTATCTCAGATTAACCTCAGCCTGCTCACCTAAGAGTACCCTGCGTGCAGAGCCTCTCTGGTTTTCTGTGAGTGAGTTATCTGTCGTGCTGCGCTGCAGGAACACGGGAGGAGAATAATTCTGTCTTGCAGGCAGCTCCCTTGATTCAGAGTACCTGTGCTCCAGGAGCCTCCAGTGTGCCATTCCTCGAGGCAGTTTATGAACTTGTTTTGGGGGAAAACGAGCGTTTATGGGCAGTGTCCTGGCGATTATGGAGAGTCAAGTGCAGGGGAGCCACAGTGAGCGGAGCAGAAGGAGGTGAGGGTAGCAGGGAGCACGGAAATACAGCAAATGGGAGGGAGCAGTGAAAGGAAAAAGTAGCCCAGATCTTAGGAACAGAGCAGGGAAAAGTTGACTCAAAGCAAAGCTGATCCTGCTCCTCTTTTGGCGTATTTTTCAGCAAATGCAGCCTTTCCTGAGGCAGGAGTTGTAGGCTGTAAAGATGTTTTTCTTCAAGTTTCTCCCACCATACAGATTGCTTTTCTGATTCTTTGAGTACATTAGATATTTTTCACTTTCAGAATCTATTCCCATTTCATTATTTTTGTCTGTATTTCCTGCTGGTTCATATAGACTTTATGCATATTTCAGGATGTTTTTTCATGTGATATGTGAAAATATCTCTACTTACTTCCTGCGTCTAACTTGGCATCGTGGCATATTGATTATTGTTCTGGGTGCTTTCAGTCCCTGTTACAGAGACTTATGGACAGGCAAGCTGAAGTTAATTTTATAAATGAGATTTATGGAAGAGCGTATTTTTTGGATTACTGTAATTGATTGTTAGGGATTGGACAGATTTTTCTTTTACTGGGGGTAATAATATTAAATTCTGTGCCTGGCATCGTATGTTAAATCCAAGTTGTGGGCTATGTTTGATAGTCATGACTGAAGCCTGCTGTGCATATTCTACACCTCAGCTCAGTCTGGAAGGTCCTGATTGCTCCTTTCAGTCTCAAATATCAGTGCCTTTTTCAGCCAAAACTGTTTTACTGCAAACTTCCTTTCTGAAACTTAAAATTCTACAATAAACCAGTAGTGCTCTCGAATTAAACCATGATAAAAATGTAGGATCTAGCCTTGTGTGTTCAAGTAGCATTTTGTGTATCCAAGGGCCATTTCAGACTGAGTTTAATCCTCTGGCATTCCCGAGGCCAGGGATTGAAGCATGTGGGAGGATCCTGAGGGATAATCCGGGACTCAAGTGACTTGCACAAGATTACACAGAATGGGTTTGTGTTCTGGGGGAGAGTTATTGTGAGCTGTGCTGCAAAATAAATACACAACTGATGACTTATTTTCAGTAGCTTTTCTGGAACGCATTTGGAGTAAATTCCTTGGCTTCTACTCCCTGCTGGTGAACCCCTTGGGGCCGTATTTTACCCAAAGCCCACTGCCACCTCATCCATTTGAAATGTGTTCCCAGAGAGGAGTTAATGGTCTTGAACTTCCCTGATTTCAGTACTGCTTGAGCTGATCTTTTAAGAGGCAGGGGGGAGAAAATGGGCTGCTGCCTGGAGTAGGCCCCACTACTCTCCACCTCTTTTGGTTCAAAGAAAGCCTCGTTGTACAGGACTTCATCACTGGAATGCAGATTAAATCCCCAATGTGCACCCCTATCTCTGTGCAGCAGCAAGATGTGCGAGCAATTTGACAAAGCTGAGTGCAGATTGAATTCACTCCACGCTGCAGGGTTCTCACACACCAAATCCTCTCAATTCTTGGCAAGGAACAGAGGGCTGAGGCTCCTGCCTGGATGTCATTGCAGAAAGACACACGCTGTTCTGCCCTTGACTTGCAAGTTCTGCAGACTTTAGGGGAAGTTTTGAGACTCTCCATGGGAAACAGAAGCAGAAAAATAACTAGTTGGAATTTTGGGTTTGGTTTTAGTTGCTTGGTTTTGGGGGATTTTTTTGTAGCCAAGAGCCAGGAGACCAGTTATCATTTTCTGTAGGAGTGACTTGTAGACATTATTAAGAAATTAATAAGAGCTCAAGGTCTTTTAGGCAAGAGAAGATTGAATGATACCCTTTTCATTTTGGATTAGAGTAATTTATGTAGTGTCAGACCTGACAGCATGGGCTGTCAAACCTGCTATGTCAGGTAACTCACTTTTTATTTAAGATTAATTCTTTCAAGTTGAATCAGAAGGTCTTTGTTCTTACATGACTCAGATTGTATGCTGGGATTCCATCACTTTGTCAACGTTTTTAGACTTCTGATTGAGCCATTCATATCTTCATTTATGCTTATTTTCTCACGAAATATTTTCCCTCCCTTTGATTAAAAACGCTCAGCTCTGCTCATTAAATATGAGAAAATTTCTAGATGTTTCTCACCACGATGAAAATACTAGATTATTATATTTAAAGATTAGATTAAAAAAAATAATAATTGAAGAAAGAAATTTTCAATCCCTTTTGTTTGTCCTCTTCACTGCTAGACAGGCACAAAAAATCCTGAATATTTTACTTTGTTACTCTGCTTTAGTAGAGGTCAAATATATATGTATTGACCACATTTTGTTTCTTTTTATTTTATGAGCTGAAAGAAACTGTTACGGATGTCTTTCTGTTTAGAAAAATAATGGGCAAAACTTCAGCATGGTTTTAGCCCTATGAATTTTCACATGGAGGCATGAATATTAACGATGCTGAGGAAGTGCTCAGCAAAAGTAGATGTAAATGAGATAGAAACTGAAAACCCCATGCTTGCCTCACACTGTTACTGTGTGCAGCCCAGCTGCTTATTCAGCCCAACCTACCAGCGTTTGAAGTTTGTCGTCCTTAGTGCTGATGTTTTGCTTAACTTTCCTCTGGTTATCACAATATAAACTTCAATTTGCTGAACCAGCCATTGTATGAGGTAACTGTATTGCTCCAGCTGTGGTAACTTTACTCCTGCGTGCAGAAGCGAGCTCTGCAGTACTGAACTATGAATGAGAGGTGCCATCTGCGGATTGGAATAGAAAATGCAATGAAATCCAGTGAAGTTTGCTCTGTGCGTTCAGTTATTGGTAGTGGATGAAATTATAGGGCTCTTCATTCTTTGTTTGTGCTCATCAGCAGTGTCTCTGGAGGGGTTTGCAGGTCAGGAGGGGACCAAAGCCACAGGATTTGCTGCAGCCATCACTGAAGGGTGATGTACAAAGTCTGACCCAGCTGCTTGTGGAGCATCTTCCAGTGGTGGACACGGTGACACTGTGCCTTCCTTAAGAAAGATTCCACTTTTAATCTCAAAGTAACGAGAGTGGCACTTGCAAGATCACACAGGAATTTAAGACCTACTTTTCTGCTTAGGCTGTTTAAGAGACCTTGTTCCAGGTAATATTAACATACCTTCATTTAATAAACAAGTATTTTCATGAGCATATACCATTTCCATCTTCATTATGCCCCCATTAAAATGAACTCTAGGAGTATTTGCTCCGTGTCCAACAGTGATGGCAGCAAGTAAGCACGTTAAAAAACTGTCACTCAGCTTGGTACACTGAGTAATGGAATCAGAAGGCGAGAGACAGAGACTTTGGGTGCTTGTCAACCTCTGACAATCCAAAATCAATAAGAATTTGATCATGTCGAACTATACTCGAGGATCATTTCCTAGCTGGTTTTTCCTCAGCCTTGCTGCTTTAGCCATATTTTCTTTTACTTATTAGCTGAAAAAAAAAAAAAAAAAAAAGAACTGTGCAACAGAGGGCACGTTGGTATAATTAACAAAAGAGAATATATCGAGTGGGATAAAGGTAATGAGGAACAAATTATCTTGTTTATAGCTTACGCTGTCCAAACCCAAATATATTTTCCTGGCAGTCTTGCAAAGGTAGATTCCTTTCCATTTCTCGGTGGAGCCTGCCTCATGTGAGGGATCACATTAAATAAGAGATTGCTTTGGTAAGTAGAGGTAGGTCAATAGTACAATTTAGAAAATAGGGGTTGTTTATCAGCTTTTGAGGTGCAAAATGCACAAATGCTTTGGGGAATTTGGACGAAACAACGATGGTTATAAACCTCTAAAGCTTCAGTTAATATAGTAAGACACATGTTGATAAGTTAAATTGTATTTCTGGTGGCTTTGCTATGCATTTAGGTGTCTGCTCTTTATTATAAGGGGTGTCTCATCAGAGGTATCCCTTTAAGTGCTCTACATATCAGGAGTCCTTAATAATATATGAAATTAAAAAAAAATACACCAAGCTGCCACTGCTTGAGAGTAAAGGGTCACACAAGACAGGGTGCACACAGCATTATTTATGGTTATCTAACATTTATTTGATTTTTTTTAATGTAATTTGCATATGTTCCTGAGAAGGAAAGAAAAATTAAGAACAATATAAGTACAGAACCAGATATTTTTAGGGCAATTTCTAGAGCAACTGTTTGTAATTTTTTTCAATCTTTGTGCTATTCAGCCACTCAAGGAACTTGTACAGAGTGACCTTAGTTAAACAGAGCAGCACTTTAAAGGAACTTGTTTGGAGAGTGAGAACAGAAGGAACTGAGGATATGAATTCCTCTGAAAAGCAAAATGTATTTTAATATTAAATATATTTAACAAGAGATAGACTTGCTGCTTCTTCTGGTTGTTTATAATTAGAAATTACTTCATATCTTCACTTTGATGTTCAACTGAAGAGCAGGACACATTTCAAATGGCGAGTGTTGTTGACTAGAATGATGAAGTTTGATGATGAATGTGTTTCGTGGCAAGGTGATGTTAAAAAAAAGGGAGTTTGTGGAGGATTAATGTTCATTCCTTAATTATGTTCCTTCCTGTGAGTCAGGTTTTGAGTGAAAGAAGAGCTGTTACTGTTGGTGGAAACTTCTGGTTTGCTCAGCAGTACCTGTGTCAGTCTTGATGAGATGTGAAGCCATCAGTCTTTGGTTTAGACTAAAAAAGAGGATGCAGGATTAAACTTCAGCCTCTTGATTAACAGAATTAATTATGGAAATGAGGATGCAGTGAGCCCATTAAAGGGAACCTTTGCTCTCTCTGGAAGCAACTGCACTATAGGCTCACTTGCTTTGTTGAGATAAAAAATGTTGCCATCTGTTTTGCTGATGTGAGGACAGCTGCAAAGCCCCGAAGGGAGAGAGCAGTCACAGGGAACTGAAATCAGGGATCTGCGGGTTCTGTGCCCAGCCTTGCTGGTAATTCTGTGAACTTCTGCAAATCAGTCTTTGGGAAATGGATTTTGATAATACAGCTTGTAAGATTGCGAGGTCAGACCTGCTTGAAAATTATGGCAATGGTATAGAACACAAATCTACTCTGTAAAGAGCAGCCCTGTAAATCCTGATAGCTTTTTTCATGGGCTCATTTGTTTAGAGTTGCTGTCTGGCAAACGTGTTCTATTAGTAGAGGTAATGGAATTAATTTTCTTCTTTCTTCATCAGCTGGCAAGAGGACACTGGAATTTGTTAAGACTTGGCAAGCACTGCTTAGTATTCTATTGCTAAATGAAAAAAATGTGCCCATTGTTACATTTTTGATCAAAAGACTTCTTACCTGTGCATGAACTTCAAACGATTTTGCTCAAAAGCTCGCCCAGCCCAAGCACGTGCTGGCTGTGTCCTGGGTTTGTCACATTCCCCGTGAGAGCTCTCCAGGCCAGGGTGCTGCTGCCCCTGCCCAGCTGTGAGTGAACCCCTCATTCCCAGAGTCCGGGGTGGCTGGGGCTGGAAGGGATGTCTGGAGGTCATCTCAGTCCAACCCAAGATCCACAAACCTGTCAAGTCCATGTTGAGCTCATGTGGGTTTTGAACATTCTAACCCACTCCATGGAATCTGTATTCTTGCTGGGAACAATAACCAGTAAAAACTTACTGTTTTTTGAAAGGCATTTGACACATTATGAGATCAAATCCTTAATTACTGTGGTATTCAGCAATTTTTTTTGAAGTAGTTTCTTTGAAAGAACTATTTCAGAACAAATATGTCAAGCAAATAGTCTTCTAACTGAGGCCTGGTTTGATGTTTCAGTCATTCACTGTCACTGCTGAACCTTGATGAGAAGGCCTTTCTTTTATTGTTCTTTACAAATAAGCTAAAATAACATGTTTAAAGTAGTTCAGCTGTGAAGTAATGCAAGTGAATTTAGATTCAGTGCTCTGGGAATATCAGTATCAGTAATTGTCAAATATGTTTTAGTTTCAGCAATTGTTGAGTTTCCACTGTTACAAAAGTTGTTGATTAGAGAGAGGCTGGATGCCCAGGTGCTCTTTTCTGGCATATGATCACCCAAGACAGCAAAAATACAGCAAGGTATTGGTTAAGGATGTGGTCCTCCAAAATGGTCATTTCTAATCTCTCTAACACTGAAACAAGCTGCATTGAACTTCTGCTGCACGATATGGTGGAAAATAAGATGCTAATGAAAACCTGAGGTGATGACTTGGGTGAATAAAAGGGCTCGTTGGTGCCCAAGATTACAATAATTGTGTTCTCAGCAAAATCTTTTCTAAGCCAACAGCAGTACGAATGTTTCTGGAACATCACTTCTCTTTTTNAATTTCTTTGAGATTTTGCCTCCTCTTTGGGGATGAGATTATTTCCTTGGCAGTTGGCAAAGGCAGAAGATTCACAAGTCTCAGCAAATGTTTTCCTGGTGGAAAAATCTAAGTGAAATGATGAGAACATCTGGCAAAGCTCTTAAATAAAACAGTACTTTGAAACAGAACTGATTCGGTGTATCCTAGGACATTACATCAGTGACATTAGAACAATTAATATTCAAGACGTGCTTAATTATAATTATACTCCACAGATGTTCCCCAGGAAAAAGTGGAACATTGTGCTTTCAGGTTGAGCTCTCATGCAGGCAGACTAATACAGTGGCACTTTACTTTGTCCCTATTAAAAATATTAACAAGATTGACTGCTGAACCAAAATTATGCATGAGAATCTCAGCAGCAGCACGTGGCCAGCTTTGGGGAATGTGTAAACAGTGAATACAGTGTTTTATCAACTGCATTAGGCTGAGCAATTCTGCACGTGGTGGCACATTTCTGACAAACCTTTTGTGCTTCAGACTTGGCTAATGGTAAAGAAATTGAGGATCTCTAGGCCGAGGGAGGTATCCTGATCCTTTTAGCAGGAGTGTCTCTGTTGGTTTTTTGGATTCTCTGTGACATTCACTTGTTATCAGCTGAAATGGAGAGTGCTGCGCCTTCAGTGGGAAGATGACTCCCCAGAAATGCAGTCAGTGGGAAAAAAATTGGGATATTAGTAGCCTATTAAAAATTAACAGTATTTAATGGTGCCTTGAAGGTAAACCAAGGTTGAACAGGAAACCCTGGGGACATTTCCTTGCCTTCAGTGCTCAAATTAGTAATTTTAGCACCATTTTTAGCAGTGAAAGAATTTGGTTTGTGTTAGGTGGTTATGAGCTAGGTATAATTCAGCTAAGAATGCAGGATATATGCCATTAGGACAGCTGTGAGAAATCATTACAATGTACTGTTGAAAATGAGCAGTTACCAGATCCAAACATGTATAGGTACCTATATTATTGAAGAAAAAGTTTTTTGTGCCTTTGTATCTCCTGTTCTCAAGAAGTTATATTTTATGAGATAAGAAATTATCAATTAACAACACATCAAGCAGTATCCATTTCTCCTTCTGAGAGAAGTCAGTCAGTATTTTTGTTGCTTGCTGAGGTCAAAAGTACAGCTACCACTCTGGATGAAAAAACAAACTCATGGAGTCCCTTGGGAATCCTGTAAGTGAGTTGAAGTGCAACCTTCACTCATCAGAAAACAAAAAGTGCTTTTACAGGAGATCTGCACTTGAGATTTGATTAAGAAAAAAGGAAATAGTGTACTCTGACTCCATCAAGCTTCCAATGAAGAGCTGCAGTTAACACATGGCTAGCCCTGTTCCACTCCTTTTTGGTCACTTGTTAATCGTGAACAAACTGTTACAATAATTCATGCTTCATGGGTAAAATTTATGGGCATAGACATTTAAAGTCCAAGAGTGAAATATACTTCTGAGTTCCAAGAAATGAGAATAAATTATTAAAAACTCCTGATTCCAAACAACTTGAAAATACGTCCAGCACTACTAATTAAAATTACTCAGCTGAGCATCTGATTTTAATTAACTGAATGAGGTTGTGATGGATGTGGTGTTTGTCATTTTGTCTCATTTTTCATATCTAATGAAACTTCACATTTGCTTTCTCAAACTGTGAGAAAAATAAGTGTTCTATTATTTAAATACAGATCTCTAAAACCACCTTTAAATCGATATTTCTAAAACCACTTAAAAAACACAGAGTGGGTTTTTCATAAAACTGAAGTATTCTCTGCATAGAGCATCTTAAAGAAGTCCTTCGGGTTTAAAAACCCAAAGAACTAGGAAGGTGGCATTTCCAGACCCATATGTTCTGTATTTTCAATCCCCAGAGTCTCAGGGGTGTACAGTGTAGCCTATCTGCTTGCAATACTGTTTAAGTGGTAGCTATTTTCATATAGTTGGTGATTTGTGCTGCATTTGGCTCGCTATTGAACTAAAATAATATTTACACCTGTACCCAGACAGAGATTTCTCAGTAAATTCTTTCTTTCCTAATTTTTTGCCTAAGCAAGGCCTAAGATTTATTGATCAGCTTCATGTTGGAATGAGGGGAGAGAGGAAGAGAGAACGGGAAAAAGTGTTTCCTCCTTTAACTTTTCTTTCTCTTACCCAGCAGTTACTAAACTATGTTGATGTAGAAAATGCTGTATAATTCTGTTTAGTTCTGCTGACTGTATTTTATGGAAAGGCACTAAAAGCAGCAGGAGTTTCCATATTCCCCTCTTCTCATGCAGACAGCCTTGTGGGACTTCTCTTTGAAGGCAACAGAGTGAATTAGGGTTTTGTGGGGTTGGGATGTGTTTCAGGTGTCTCCAGCTTCTTTCTCTCATGACTTTTAAGGTCAGAGAACAAAAGCAGTCATTTTCAAAATTGCTGCTTTTTGGGGAGATGAACTGTTATTAGTGTGGTGGTTTTCCACAAGCCTCTGAGTGGGTTTCAGTCTCACCAAGCTCATCTCTTCAGGGTGATGCTCACAGCATCTTGGGACTTGATTTTATAGATAAATCCTGGAGAGGTCATCCTGGGGAGGGGCTGTGGGGGCTGTGTCAGTGCTCCTGGCTCAGGTGCTGCTGCCATCGAGCTGTGACCTGCAGGACAATGCTGTCTGGGACAGAAAGCTCAGCCTAAGCCTGTGGCTGAGCACTTGGCAGGTGATTTTAGGCTGAAGTATCTCAAATTTGATCCAAGAGCTTATCTGGCCTGCTCTCAAGCGATAACAGGAATTAAGGTTAGTGAGTTTTCCTGTGCATCTAAACCCTTCATCTGTAGGTCAAGGCAGGGCAGAAACTTCTGAGAGCTAATGGATTTCCATATGTGCTTTTTAATACTAATTTCAGTAGTATTTCAATAAAAACTCTTTCTTGCAAAACGAGGAAATAAAAGGCCAGACATGCCAAAATTCGTGGCTTGTCATGCTTGTCAGCCATGTATGCTTGTTGACAACTTGTAAAACACAGCAGAGAAAATGGTGCTATTTAGTTTGAAGTTGTCTCCAAACATAAAAGTAGAATAATTGGAGTTTAAAATAAAGGGAAAATATGTGTTGTGTTCTATTGTGAGGTAATTGCCACTGGAGACATTTCAGCTCAGCACTTCTATTGTGGTTATGAGAAGCCATTTCCTCACTCTGCAAGGTGGTGGCCTGCATCTTTGGGACTCTGCTGCATAAGATTCTGCACCTCCACTTCTTGGGCTGTATGACAGGGACAGTAATTAGCACTGAACTCCAAGGCAATTTATTTTCATAAAATTAATAATAATGAAGATAATTTCATTTTTGAAAGCAGCTCTGTGAAAAGCCATCTCAGATCGCTGCATGGAGATCTTGATTATACAGTGAAAAGGAGCTATTCACAGGAGGGAGTATTAGCATAGCCACATTCCACTAAAAACACTCTTAGTCTTGCCAAGTTTCTGTGCAGAAAATGATATGCATGCTGTGCTGATGTTATTAGTTTCCATCCTTCAAGCTGCTGCAGTCCCCTCTGTATAAATCTATACTGAAGAATCTTTATGTGCCAAGGAATATGATCCCTAACCACTTTAGAGTGTGATGCATTTAAAAGAATGCAAAACAAAGTACGTTAAAATCCGGAAAAGGAGACTGGGCGAATGCCTGTTTGAATTATTTCTGTTTCCTATCTGTGCAAATTGAATTGACTGACAGTAGAAAGAAACATTTAACTGGTTTTATTATATTAACTTTTATTTCAGTTGCTTGTCTTTAAATTCTATGGGTTCCATAATCAAAATCTTGACGTGAAAAGCATCTTGAGACGTTATGGAGGGAATGTATAAATTTTAACCTGATTTGAAAAACATTGCTCTTGTTTTCTTTCAGAGCAAAGTACTATGTGGCTCAAAATGTCATTGCAACTTGTAAAAATAAATCACTGTATTAAACTGGTACACTGACAGGCCTTTTAGTTCATGAATTTGTGGTGCCTGAATGCCTTTCTGAGCAGAACATATTGGTTCAGACGTATTTTGTGAGTCTACTTTGCAGCCTGAGCTCTGAAACCATCATCTCATAGGGAAGTGAGGAAGAAGCTTTGGTCTTCTCCATTTATCATTCCTGAGCAGCTGAACTGTTCCACATCCTCCTAGTTCTTGTGTCATTCATGTGTTAAACCAAATGCACATGGATGTAAATATAATCAGTGGTATTTACATATTGATAAAAAAGATTGGTCAGGTGGAAGGTAAAATATTCGTGAACGCTTATTGAAAGATTTTTGATGATCATGAGGTTTCGATGAATAAATGTACCAGTTCTGGCATAGGGTATCTCCAAAATTTTACTGCTTTTTTACATATTTTACTGCTTCTTTTTTTTCTAATTTACAGCCTTTTTCAGTTCTTTAATAATTTTTTAATCTTCTTTATTTCTTCCGCAGAATCACCAGACGTCCTTGGACCATTGTCTAGAATTTTAGGAGCAATATGTGTAATCCTAAAGCCACTCCAGGTCGTCACAGATGCAGGTGTGACACACTCCCCTGATCCTGAGGAAGTAAGTGCTGCAAAGATTGAAGCTCCAGGCAAAAAAAAAAAAAAATATATATATATATATATATCCAGCTAAACACATTAGCAGAAGACTGTTTTGTTCCCATTGCTCACATTTTATTCATGCATCCAGAAAAGTTAATGGTCAGGATATGTAGTTGCACATTTGACATGTTTCATGTGTTTATTATAAATTTAATGTGACTAAACTTTGTTATCTCCTACTCGAGAATGCCTCCGGTATGTGATTCATTTTGATTACTTGGTACAAAAGTTTCTCATAATATAACCCCCATTCTTCATTGTCCCAGATTCTCATTTATACAAATTTCTTGTATCATGAATTTTGTACAGATTCCTGACAAGGTCCCCGATGTCACCAAGCTTGTTAAGGCCTGTGCTGCTCCATGTGGTACATCTAAAATCAATTTCAGTCGCATTTGACCACTGTGCAGATGGAACATTATTCATGCATTAGACTTTCTGAGTGGGGTAGAACAGAGCCTTACATTTATTCCTTACAATTGTATCTGCATTTTTGTATTATATATGGTTCAGTAACCTTTTGTGGAAGACCAGAAGATGCCTCTGGAGGCAACGCAATGTGCATCAGAACTGATTTATACTGTAACATCTGTCAGCTTTTCCCTAGGACCTGGTTGTGCCAGGATACACATGTCATCTGTTCCAATGACTTATCAGAAGGCAGAGGCTGACTGTGGGAAGAGGTCTATCTCAGGAATGAGTCTGATACTGCTGACTGCCATTTTTCCAAGGAATAGTGTTCAACATGCATTTGTTGGTGCAGAGATTTCCAGCTTGCAGTTCAGAGTGCATTTTGCCCATAGGATCAGCATTTTTCTTAATGAACTTCCGAGAATGAGGCATAGGAATGCTGTTGGAAAATGTGGAAAGTACACATGGAAAGAACTTTGAAAATATTCTAAAGAACTTCACTTTCCTGCTGAAATTTAAAAAATATCCTCCAACCAACATCCTTATCCCTCCCCGACTCCCAGCAGCAAACAGAAAATCTTAGAAAAGCCAATGTCTTTCACAGCACTGGACTTGGAAATGGATCTGTTGAGTCTCATGGGAACACTTTGCCTACACGGGTACTGTGTGTCTCCATCACTTTGGATAACCATTATTTATTGTGCCAGGTGAGTGACGGGTACTCAGAGGAGCTACCTAAAGTCTAGAAGATGTAGAGCCTACAATTCCCTCTCTCAGCTTTATCTCCATTGCCCCTTTATTCTGTCGTTGTTTTCTTATTCTTAGTTGAAGTAGAATTTCCATCCTAACTTCAGAATCCTTCCTTAGCAAACAGCAAACACTGAAGCACCCTCTGCTATAAAATATTCACATTTTCACAAATTCACAGCGTGTTCAATCACAGACGAGAAACTGAAAAATGGATCTGATCCATGAACACTCCTTTACGCAGGAACTGTTCACAATATTAAAAACATAAACAGTGATTTCCTCTGAAGAGTATGTTTGTATCAACATGATTAATTTAATATTTGCAATAGTACATAACCTGGTTTTGGTTCTGTTGCCTATGAGCATGATGTAAATATGAGCACTTTGTTGTGGGAGGTCTAATAATGTCTCTTTTTTGTGCTTCAGGTAATCACCAGCTAAACTGTATCAGTTCTGAATTAAGTGTGTAAACGAGCGGGAATTTTCCCTGTTCTTACAGGAGATGTGGAAATTAAAATTTAACATTGAGGAGTCTTATTTTATTCTGTCCAAAAATACCTTTACTCCTATTTGTAAGTAAAGTTGCAAAGTGTAAAATGGCATTTTATTATAGTTTGAAATTTAAAATATTTTGGTTAATATTAGTTAGACCAAATAATAATTTTTTAGGGCTATCCATAGTGCATGTATATGTACAAAGTAAAAATTAAAATGAAACTGTAATTTAAGCTAAGAATGACTCCAGTTGTCTTCACAGATTTTATGTCTGCACCATGTTTTGTGTCTTCTTGTGATAGCTGTCTTTACTGCTTTTGTATTGATTCAGTTTAGCAGATTGGCTTATATGTTAGAATGATTTAGGGTGCTATATTTTTTATTTTCCAATTTAGATCTCACTTGCATGTGAAAACACTCTGTGTAATTGTAGGGCATGTATTTATGGGTTACCTAGGCACTGCTCTGTTTTAAGGATTGAACAGAATGTTGGGGTGTAACAGCTCTGTGCTCATTACAGGGTTTGAGGTGAAACTCCTGTTCCACCTGAGTTGCAGTGGCTGTTTGGGGGATAGAGCATCTCACTGCCTCCTGGCAGCTGACTGTGTTCTAAATAATCTAATATCCATCAGCTCACGGGAAGAAATCTGATCTAAGAGCTAATCAGCTTAATTAGTGAAGCTATCTAGAATGGGAGGCCTGGCTTCAATCTCTCGTAAGGCAGAGCAAATGTAAAAGAAGAAAGTGAGTTTCCCTGCAATAGAAAGGGTCCAGGACCTGGCAGGTTCCCCTGGAATACGGCAGGGTTGGTGACAGGAACTTGGACAAGCCTTTTTCTCTCGGTTTGCTCTGTGCAATTCTTCACTGTGGTGCTTGAAAGCCACGGTGGCATCAGTTAACCAACAGCACTGCCAGGAGGTTTTTTATTTTGTGCTTGGTCCCATGGTCCCTCTGAAGGAGTTTCCAAAAACATTCGCATGCTAAGAAAATTTTGTCCAAACAGTATCCTTTATCAGATCAAGCAAGTTTCCTCATGTCTGTTCTTTAAAGCTTATTCTTCTGGAAGATGTTAGAACATAGGGACATGACAGGATCCTTTATGTAATCTAAATGAAACCATCTTATGGAATGAGAGTCATTCAGGTTGGAAAAGACCTCCAAGACTGAGTCTAACCTTTGAACCAACACCATCATATGAACTAAACCATTGCACTAAGTGCCATATCCAGTCATTAAGTCATTTTGTTATAACAAGCAAAAAGGAAGTTTACATTTTTTTCTTTCTTTTTTGTTTTAATAATCACATTTTACAAACATCTGACCCATACAATCTAGTATTCGATCATTTAGTGGGAACTAATTTGGCCCTTTGGGGGCAGAGAATCATACTTTGCTCAATATCTAGCTCAAAATCTGTGGAAAGTGAGCATACTAACGGCTTTCTAACTGTGGTTTAATTTAAATCTGTTAATTATTGCCATTTCTACAAGCATCCTTTGTGTCACGATGCCCAAAAAATAGCATCTAAGAAAAATGAATGCTGTGGGTTTCTCTCTTGAGATGCCCCCAGTTGGAGAGAATAGTGGTGCCACATTACCCTCAGAAGGTCAATGGGATTGGAATGTTCTGTGGAGCTGCATCAACCAACACTGACTTTCCATTAACTTTCTGTTCCAGCTGTCCTGTGTACAAATCTTCAGACCAGAGCTGTGGGTATAATTCCTTTTATTGTTTTGGTCAAGGGAAAGGATTTTTGTCTGTAAACATTCCAAAAAACTTGTGTGTGGCTGCCAAGCCAAGTGTTCTGTCTGGCATTTGTGAGTTAATGAAAGAGCTGCTTTAGCCTTGGAGCTGGATTTCAAAATACAGAATATCTGGAGAGGGATGTTGCAAATGTAATGTTACCCAAGCCTCTCCTAATGAGAATTTACATAAGGAATGACCCCGTGGAATTGCAGCAATGTATGGTGCTGCTGTTCAGGAGAATGGAGTCGTGTCTCCAGCCCAGAGTGACTTAAAAGTAGGGATTGGAGGGTTTTGGTCTCGAGGGACAAAGTAAGTGCTTTTCACTTGCTCAAGCCATTCACTGTAGACTGAAGTAGCCTCTGAAGGTAGCTGCTAATAGAGAGAAAGGCTGAGGTTATTGGAATATGCTTAATATAGAGAAAAAAAAAAAGGACAGGCTTTATTTCATTGTGCTTTTCAGTCGATGGAGAAATAATCACAAAGTGAATGCATTTTTGGAGAACAGTGGTATGTATAATAATAATAATAGTGGGAAAAGCGAGCTCTTATGCCTAAAACTTTCAGTATTCCTAGGTGATGACTAATCCAAGTGACTAATCCAGGTACTGTTATAAATTTGCTTCTGAGACTGATATTGGCCATGTTTAACCTGCTGTGGTCACGTGGATAAACAGACTGGAAGATACAGAAAGTGGGAGAACAAGGATTCTCCCAGTTCTCCACAGTTCCCAGATGAAGAACTGTGTGATCATAGAGTCCCTCTGTAGTGATTAAAGGGAAAGATGCCTATCAGGAGAATGGTGGTGGTATGAGAACTGTGCTCTGCAAGTCCTGCATCTTATTTTTGGCTGTGCACAGAATCTGCAGTTCCTTTTAACACCGTTAAATGCTTGGAGTTTGAAGGACATCTCTAGGTTTAATAGTGTTTCACTGCTGTTCCTACCTTGTCAGCTTCTGAAACAACTGTTTGCTAATTGCTTTAGGAGAAAAGATAAAAATGAAGGCTGGTATAAAATGCAAAGCAGTATCTCAGTTGCTGGCTGGAATATTTTTTGACATGTTTGAGTTTCCGTCTGTGTGTTTATATAATGTAAAACATGAAATGGAAATATATGTGTACCAAAAATAACACAAAAATATCATTGACAAACTCATCTGGGAAACATTTTGTGTGTGTGTGTATTTATATATATATATATACACACACACACATGCCAGAGCTCCTGGAATGGGAATACTTGCTAAGTTAGGAGCTTGCAGTGGTCCTGCAGTACATCACCACCATTGATGCTGAGAAAATTCTCCCCAGCCACAATGAGGGTTACTGTTTGATATTGAAACGACTCATTTGTACTTTCTTAGGTCACTTTTATTTCAGACTGAAGTTATAATCAAAATCCAGGTTAGATCTTCTGGTGCCATGAGCTGTTTGGAGGTAGATTTATGGAAATGGCAGGCTTCTTAAAACACACAGCTCGATCCAAAGAGATTTGTTACCCCAGGAAGCTTTGCAAGCTGTAATTGCCCCCCTCCCCTCTGAAAGAAGTTTGTAGGGAAATGCACGTCCTCCTCCTCACAGGAATGAAAAGAACCTGAGATAGAAATGAAGTGATTTCCACAGGGCCATAAACTGCGGCGGGAATCAAAATTATTCCGGAGCAGTTTGTGCTCCGTGCCCGATGCCTGCAGTCCCCCAGGCCTGGCTGTCACTGCTGGAATTACTGGCCCTGGGAGCTGTTTCTCCATGAATGACGGTCGTACTTTACAGCCCCAGCTCATTCACAAACAAGTTTTGTGCATGAGGTCCCTTTTTTTTTATATCTGTCCAACATTTCACTTCTAGGTACAAATTGTGATTGAATGATTTGGTTCAGATCTGTTTCTAGTGAAAATGCTGCTTCTATAAATTGTTCCATGAAATATTTCCATTTCCTTCAGCAAATATCAAGTGTTTTCTCGTACTTGGGGGAAAAAATTCTTCATTTCAATGAATATTACTGCTTGAAGCAATTGCATGCTGTAATACCTTTTATTTAGCTGGCTTGTAAAGGTTGAGGAGAGGATCAGACTTTCATTTCTTTCTGCTTCTGGTGAAGTCAAAAGTGATACTTTCACCAAGGTTAAGGGAAAAAGTTTTGATCCTGACTGAAATCAGGGCTCTGAAAATGTGCAATTCAGAGGACTTCTGCCAGCGCTGGAATGTTAAAATCCCGGGGTTCCTTGGTTCCTGTGACCCAACTAACCACCCCTTCCCTGAGATGAATAAGGCATGAAAATAGCACCTGGCCTTCATGCCTCCCTCAAGGTTCTCGCACAGAGCCACTGAAGAGATCAAATAAACTGTTTTGGAAAGCTCAGAGATGATTCAGTGGCTATTTCCTTTGAGCCACGCCAAAGTGGAGCTGCTTGTGCACCTTAATTATCTCTATTTTTGATGGATGCAGACCTTAAGCAACATCTTCTGTGAGGAACTTTTAGCACAACGAGACTCACCAGAGCTTGCCTCTGGCAGGAGAAGGTTTATAGCTGCTTCTCAGCATATTTGAAAGAAGATTATTGCTGCTGACGCATTGCAAAAAGGTAACATTTGTGTGCATCAGTGACTTAATTGCTTTCTATTGTACCACATCCCATAAAATGACAAACCTCATCAATAAAAAAATGCAGTAAAGGAGGTACTTTGGGATTTGCCTAGCTGTGGGGAACTAGAGGTGCTTAATAATGTTGAGTAGCTATTTCCCGTGGCAGATAGGAGGAGTCGCTGCTTCTTATTGGAAAACTGCAGATTGTGCTTGATTTTTTAAATTTTTTTTTTCTTGTTTTCTAATTTCCCAGATAAAGAAAGAAATCAGTCATGACACCATTGGAAAAAAAATAAAAAGAAGTAGGAAGAAAAATCTATTCAGAAGTGAGCACATAAAAGGCAAATGCTGGAGGGAAGAGAATTTTTGAGAAGTTAACGTTAATTTTTGTCCAAGCCGTACTTTGGGAGGGCAGGGGGAACTCTTACAAGCAGAGGGCTAAATCCTACCCATAAGAGACAGAAAGGAGGAGTAGTCCCAGGTGAGGGCTGGTGGCTGCCAGGTGGCCCTCAAGGTGAAGGCTTTTGGCAGAGCAGTGGGTTGGAGCGTTCACCACCACCCTGCAGCAGCACCTCGAGTTCACTGCCAGTGAAACTGCCTTGTTGGTCCTGTTAACAGCTTTAATTTATTGTTTTTCGCAATTTCTATAGAAACAGCGCCGTTGGTTGTCTTCACCTGTGGCAAAATGGGACGTGTAGCCCAGCCTGAGGGGAGGCTCAAGAAGGGCACAGAGCAAAGTGTGTTTCCATGACCTGAGACTCCCTGTTTTCTTCCTTTTAGCAAACTCAAGAACAAATACAATTTTCTGTAAGCACACCTACCGAGCGTGCACCAATACTTCATTCCAGAGAGGTAAAACATATTACAGAATGAAGAAAATGAAAAAAAGAAAAATAGAATAAATTCTAAATCACTGGTTTAATTTGAAGATTCTGTATGGTTCTAATTACCTTAGATGTAATTAGTCATATTCTTTTCAACATTGATAGGAGTGATCCTGTTTATTAAGGCTTCTGTTCTTATGCCTGTGCAGCTATGACCTAGTTCCACCAGAAATAAAGCATTTACTCTTACATATTTGCCTGCTACAATAAAGTGATTTTTTTTAACTATAGAGCCTATTTCTCTGAATAAGACTTCCTTAAGCAATTTTGCTTTCACAATAGTGTTGTTCCTGCTAAAGGAAAATATCAGGTGCTCAGGAATATTCTTTTTTCTCTAGTCTTGACACAGAATGATATAAAGAATCAGAGAATTAGGGAAAAATAGAGATAAATAATATAAAAATTTATATTGTTTATCTACTAACAGGTGTCTTTACATTTAGGACAGGAACTCTTTTGGACATACATCTAATAGGTCAAGAAGAACTCATTTTGGAGTGGATGGGCTTCGAGGTACATCTTCAGTACCTTTAACCTTTCTTTGTTAAAGCAAAATTAATCTTTCCTCCTCCAATTTCAGCCAAAGGTTACCTGCACCACGGCACAAGTGTGGTGAAAAGTAGAAAAGGCAACAAAAAGGGATATTGAGAAACCCGAGCAAGACTGGAACCCAGCAAGGGCGCTGCAGGTGTTTGACTTTGCTGTTTGGCTGCAGAGCTGCTCCATCCCTGTGCGTGTTCTGTAAACTCTCTGCCATACCCTGGCCTCAGCTAATCAGGGAGCACCAGAGACAGAGGCAGAGGGAGCTGCACCAGGGCTCTCTCCCAGTCTGTCCATCGCTTTGGGGTCGTGTTCTCCTCCTTTTTTGGCAGAGGTTTCTTTGAACCAAGCAGGCTCGTCCTACTGCTGCCTCCAGATTTCCTCTGCTCTGATGTGGGTGTTTTTGAAGTTTGTGTTTTCACAGTGAACAGGTTACAAATTGACCTAAACTCTCACTGAACTGCAAAAAAAACCCTGTGAATATTACATTGTTAGGGGGCAGATATGAAAGCTGCTGTCGGAATTAAAATCCATGGCATTCAATGATTTTGAGTGTTGATTAATTCTGTTTATCTGATAGTGCCTCTGAATTTCAGAGAGAATGATGTCTTCATTTAAACTTGACTGAAATACTGAGACTTTATGAATGTTATAACAGATAATTCATGGGAAGAGTCAGGAAGGCACCCACTGTTTTCATGGTAGTTGTGAGCTTCACTGTACCAATTGCTATTTCACCAGACTTCTACAAATATTAAAAAGTTGTTCTTTTTTTGTCCCCTGGGAAACACTTTTTTTTTTTGATTACATTAATTTTTGGGTATATTATAAAATCCTCTGCTACTTTTGTGGTGATTATTAGCAGTAGGCTTTCTTTTGGACACAAAATAACTTTCAAATGTGTGACTTTTTAGGTGGCAGACAATGCTTTTCTGGCTGCCTCATGTTGCTTTGAATTAACTTCTAGTTTTTAAATCAAAGACCTAAGGAAGGCTGCCCTTGCAGAAGGTAATCACTGATGAAACTACCATTGATTAACTGTTGGGCTTTCATTGATTGCACATTTTCAGTTCCACAGGAAGATTTCAAACTTTATTTGTGTAGTATTTCTAGACCATAAAAGAGCATTTTGTGTATTGTATGCATTATGGCATTATTGTCAGATGTAAATCAGGAAGAGGGAAGACATTTTCTTCCCTTGAAGTGCCAAGAATTTTTATATGCTTTGTCCCAGATTTGCTAAAATAAGTTTTTTATGCTATTCTCTTAAAATGGATGCATTCAGCACAGGTCCCAGCCGGACGTTGTTGATCTCTGCCATCTGGAAGGCAGCTAGGAGGAGGTTTAAATATGAGCAGAGGAGTATCTGAACTCGTGTCCTTTTCAGGTGAAGCTGCAGAGTCATCAGAGAGACCTTCCAGATCCTCTTTTCCAGCTGCCAGCCCTGCACCAGCACATCCCAAGAGCCACATCCAGAGGTCTCCTCTCCAGGCCCTCCCAGGAGGGGCTGTTTCTCTGAATCTCTTGCTGTCCAAAATTATTTCACATGGATGTCAGCTTGTCTTTCTGGAAACCTCAGCACTGCTGTGTGGACAGAAGCAAGCAGGTGACCTTTCCTGACCTTGTTTTCACAATTATCTAATCGAGGTTAAGCCAGGGAGTCCCCTTCAACTCACGCCTTCCCCATCTGGGGTGCAGCTGGCTTTTTCTGCGCTTTTCGGTCCTGGGCATTATTTCCCTCAGCTCTTTGGTTCAGGTAATTATTTTGCAGCCTCCCAGCTATCTCCTTGGCTCTTTGCAGACTCCTGCTCCAACAGAAGGCCAAGATTATTCTTTTCAGAGGAGCAAAAGAGGCTGTGTCACTAATAAACACAGGATGCATGCTAACTGCTGAGAAATACCGATGGGGAGCGGGGTCTTGTATCCCATCCCAGACTTGCAAAGCTGAGCCGAGCTTGTGCCACTTCATTTTCTTCACTTCCATTACAGAAATTCCACTGGCTTTTCGAGAAGGAGATTATTCCTGTCCTTTGACTTGTGGGTGTGAGCAGAGCTCTCCAGCGTGCCTGTTGCTTGGAATCAGATCTTACAGATAGACTGCCTCATTAGAGCACTTTCCTAAGGAGGCTCCAGTATTTTAATCTCTGTTCTGTTCTAGACGCTGCTCTGTTCTGATCCTGTTCTGCTCTGACAAGTGAGCCTCAAAGCCAGCACGGCTGTGCTGACTGCGTGAACCCAGCCCTTCCCTCCCGCAGGCTGCAGCTCCTTCTTCTCCAGCGCTGCTTGTGTCAGAGCCGTCCTGGTTAGAGTGAGCTGCAGAGAGAGCAGCAGCTGAGCCGGGCTGGGAGAGTGAGAGCAGCCCCCTGAAGAGCACAGGGCACCCTTTACCCCTTCTCTAAATCCACGTTTTGCCTTTTTGTGTCACTCTATCCTCGTTATAGTAAAGTCTTTCATTGAGGTTCCACCAGTGGAGGGTCATGTACCACCACCCACAGATACCGCAGTATATTTATGATTTGTTAAAGTATTAATTAATTAATTAATTTATTTTGTATCTGCATTACCTCCCTGCTTTTGCTTTTCAGAAGGTGGCCTGCTCTCACAGAGTGCACGAACAAGGAGCCTGCAGCTGAACCCATGCGTGCTCCAGAATGCAGTGGAAGGGCTGTGGGGCAATTTGGATGTGCAGGATGCACTGTGGATGCAGTTCTGAAGTGATTTCAGAGAGAGTAGCTCTGACCAGCACTTGATCATGTTTCTACTCTTTGTGGGGATTCTATTCCGCTGTGGCTTACTTTGAGCATGGTTTTTGTTTTTTCTCTCGGGCAGGGACATGTAAGCAGTTTTTGGAAAAGTAATAAATGAAAATTAACAAATGAAAACTCTAAGTGATTCACAGGAATGTCACATGGATATCTGAGATCGCGTTTAGGTTATTTGGAGATTTCAGATTATTTTTGGTGGTGATGTTGAGAGGAGCATGTGTTCATTGGATGGTTATCGATCACCTGAGCTGATAACTGGTGACAAAATGGGGTGACAGAGGTAGATTAGCCCAGGGAATGGTGCAACACACAGCAGTGATGAGATACAGCTACAGTTTGTTTTGGTTTTTGTGGTGTTTTGTTTTTTTGTGTTTTTTTTTTTTTTTTCTGCTAGGAAAAGCAAGAAAAACAGTGAAGTTACAAGGAAACAAATAGAGGTGTTGGTTTGCAGAAGCTAAATAAATAATGAGCAGCTCCCAGCTGCGTGGATTTTATTATTGAAAGAACAGATTTCATATTATTGGGTTGGCTTAAACCCTTTTGTTTCATAATTTATGACAGAACTTTATAGTTAACACTTGTATAAGGAAAAGAGTGGCAGAGATTTATGACTTTCAAAACCACTTAACGTATTTTGGCAAATAGTGTGGAGCAGCCATCATTTCAAATAATGAAGATACTCAAATAAGGTAATAGATTATTCCTGTTATCATGTTAATGCATATATTTTTCCCAGTAAAGTTGACATGAAATGACGATTTTATTGTAATCTTCTTCACAAAATTTTATTGCTGTAATTTGTAGCACGGTTATAAACTTGTGACTGGGATGGAAAATAGATGCTGGAAGAAACTTCTAATATCAAATAGAACTGAGCATATATAAAATTATGGTCATATTTTACAACTCTTCTTTATTTGAACATATTGGCTTTGGCAGATTGTTAATTTTGCTTTTAGGGTGTGCAATCAAAGTTTAAAAAATGTTTTTACTGAGGCTGTTATAATCTGAATCTGTTACACAGGGCCAGTAAGTCAAGTTTTTTCTTCTCAAAGTAGTTACAGTCCAGAGCTGGACTGCTAAATAATATGAGAGGTTTCTAAATAGAGTAATTATTTTATTATTAAAATGTATGTGGGAGACAGCTTAAAATGGAGAGATTATACCTTGCCAAGTGCACTTACAGAAGAGAGACATTAATTATCTCTCATAAAATGCCTCTGATTCCTCAGGTCTAGCCAGTGTAAAACAAAAAGTCTGACATAAGCAGTGATTGTGCAGCATTTAATTGTTAGTTTCATGAAATATGTGGGAGGCAAAGGAGAAATTGGGCAGAAATACATAGAGAGGACATGGCCTTGAATAACTGAATCCTTTGTTTCACTTATTTCGAAGTATATTTATAGCACAGTCTGCAGTCAGGAACAACAAATGTACTCCATGAGAGAGCATTTGGAATTAATTGCACTAAATAATTACTGTTATATTCTGAAGCATGAATTCTTAACCAAGTAACCTGCTTGTATGTAATGATGCTCGAGGATTTAACATACATATCCTTAGTTCTCTCGAACTACAGAATTCTTTAGCGTTCTACAGTAGTTAGTGAAGCCTTTGCAGAGCGATGCCTATTAAAAATAAATGTTAATGTTTCAGCAGAGTGTAGATGTTTAAAGGTGATTCATGGTTTCTTTCTTTTAAAAAAATGAGAATTGTGTACTGCAGGACGAGTTCAGGAAGTATGAAAGCACTTTACAAAGGAAAGAGATTGAGTTTGGTGTAAAATATTAAAGCTTTATACTGACAGATCTGTTTTTATTTAAATTTTTATTGAATTTTTTCTTTGAAGTAACAACAAGAGACACATACTGTTGGCAGATAAACGATGCTGTGCTGAATGAGTGGCTACTTAACCCTAGAACTGTCAGACACCATTATTTTCAATGTCAAGGAGCTGGAAAGCTTTATGCAATGTTTTCTGTTCTTCAAATTAAATTGGTCAAATTTCTGCTCTTTTATACATTTCTCTGCCACAGCTACATGTGATATCTAGACTAGCTCAGCAGGGAGTGCTGGATTTGGCTCAGGACCCGCTTACAACAAGAAGCCAAATTATGCTTCAGGTAATCTTGGAAGCTCAAGCAGCAGAGCCTGAAGCACTGATGTTGTTTTCCTTTTGCTCTGAGCTTTAAAATATCCTAATATCTTCAGCAGCCATGCTATTGTCCTAATTAATAAGTATAACAATGGAAAAATCTCTCCAGAGCACAGAGCGTGATTCTATGAGTGCAAGGCTTTGCAATATGCGAGATTCTACTTCCAGAATTGATATTTACTCCTTAAAATTGAGGACATATCAGTGTTTTAAATTAGGAGTGGTCATTATGTGCATTTCTGATGATTGCTATCAGTATTGACAAATATTTCAGTGCTGGTATTCAAGTGTATATCATGGGAACCTTCAAGAGGATTACTCATATTAAAGTCATTTATTATTTCTTGGATGATGGTTGTAGTAGTTCATTCCAGTAATCATTCTCTGTCCCTGATTTCCTTTTCACTCACACTTGGCAGGCCTTCCACTCGTTTTGAAGTTCAGGAGCACAGTTCTTTTACCCTGAAGTTCTGTGGTTATCTTCTAACTTATCCTTAAAATCCTCTGATCAAAAGCCCTGCATAAATTCTTGTCACAAATTTTAACATGTTCTCTCTGTTTGCTCACATCCTTCATTTACTTCCCAAGAAGAAAAGCCATCACAGCAGTGAAATTATGAGAGAGGGTGAGATTTAAGACCTTGAGAAATCAAGACAGAGATGTGGAACTGCCCTTTGAGCAATCCCTGTCGGCTTCATCACCAATTTCCATTCCAGTGGCACAGAGTGCTAAGGACTGAATTCCTTGATTGCAAACTCATGGAAATCAGTGGGTTGTGTTTAATCTGAGAATTATTGCACAGGTATGCTCAGGTAACAAGTGTGATGGGGTGGTCAGAGAACCGGTGTTCTTATGGTGTGGAAATTGGTGGGAATGGCCTCAAAGAAGTTCCAAAACTGATGAGGAGAGGTTCCTGCATCAAGTCAGTCCCTTCCCGCTCTCCATACCCGATTGCTCTTTTTTTAATATATTAATAAAACTAGCGGGAAAAGAGTAATTAATGACAAGTGGTTGCTTCAACCATTTCACTACTCGAAATGGGGACGGAATTTTCTCTGCTACATTTTCAAAGGCACTGATTTACTCTGTAAAATGGTGAAATGCTCTGCAAACACTGCAAAGGCAGAGTCGTGGTAGTTGAGTGTTGTTTCTGAACAGCAGGAAAGGAGAAAACAGGTGCAAACAGCAACAATTAGCATATGTGCACCAACTGATGAGGTGTTAAACACAGCCTCATGCAGAGGTGTCAAAACCCCGGCCAAAGGATCTGTTATAACCCGTTATGTGAAATAATGCAGACGGTATAAACCACAACGGAATATAAAGGGCTTCAAACAGCAAATGTCCTGGTCACAATCACAACGATTCATTTAGCAGGACATGTGTTTTCAGGAGATTTGCAGCGTGTGTACATTCAGAACCACTGCACTTCTCAACGTGCTTAATGATCAGATAATTGTGTAATGATTTCAGAATAAATGATTGCTTCATTTCTGCTGTGCCAGTGTAGCCTTAAAATTCGATGTCACATTTTCTTTTGTCACTTCTGTCATTTAGTCTGTGGTTTTTTGTTTTTTGTTTTTTTTTTCCTTTGCTTGCAGTGAAAGCTGGAATGCAAGATTTAGTGTTCTTAGTTTAAATTGTTGTCATGGTCTGCTGCTTTTCCCACTCTGAAATTATCAGGTTCTATTAGAGACTGTGATCTTCTCTTTCACTTTAATGCTGTATATTCTTTATGATCATTTAATGAATGCACTTAACAGTAATACATGGGAATCTGATAGTCATGCATCTTTCATGATTTTTTTCCTTCAACTTACGCTCTCTCTTCATGCTCCGGGCATGGTTTGAACTTTTTTCCTTCCTATTATCAATATAACCTACATTGTCTCAGTTTTCATATTGTTGTCTTCAGGGAAACTGAAGGATTCAGTCCCCAGTAGAAGATCTTGCTACTTTGGCTATTAGTATTTATTCTTTGTAATTTCCAAGTATTTTTAATTACAGTAGAGAAAAGAGAAGTTTTATTAAAATAAGATACTGCTTTCATTTTTTTGCCTCTCTTCCTTTCCCTACGTATTTTTTCTTGGTAGTTTTGTGAAAAGTGGTAGAGTTAGAAACTGCCAGTCACCCAGGAGACGACTCTGGATGTTATTATGAGAATTGTTCTCACAATGAGGCACTATCCTGCACTGCGTTAAACTCTCCCTCTTCCCAGCCCTCACTTGGCAGTATCCCCTTGCACAAAAGCCATTCACCCTTAATCACCCAATTTTTTACTATCATTATATAAATAAATGTTCGTGAAACACTTAGTTCTGGCGTTAATTTGTGAGTCTCCCTCAAAAAATAATCAAATGTCTATATGTGAAGATCAGTCTCTGAAAAATGGTCTGATCCCATTTGCTCTGGTCTGACCTTGCTGTGTGCCCAAGCAAAGCCTCCAAGCAGATTCTAGTGCCCAAGATAATCCCAATGCTATCTTGCCCATGGTGGCTTTGCTGCCAGTTTGACTTCACAGCATTATGAGGATGTTCCCAAAGTTGGATAACATGAGCGAGGCTGAGAACTGGAATCCCTGTGAGAACTGTGGGACACAAGCCAACGTTGTACTTTAGATCATCTATGAATCAAATGCATTATCCAGCTCATTGTCAATTGCACTCTAATCTTGTGATAAAATATTACAGTTATGACTGTAGCAAATGGGAGTATAATAAAGTTTAGAAGTAGGAACAGTACACTGCTCAGCATAGTTCTTCTCTGCCCTAAATGGAAAGCAAATATTCTTTATTATATTCTTTATCATTTACTATATTTTGCGTATTTCAATCAGCACGTTGCAAAGAGGCAGGTTCTGGTGGTGCTGATCTTGTCCAGGTCTCACTGGTTCTTAGCATAGTGCCTGAGGCAATGAGATCCCCATTCTTTTTCAGTGACTGATTATTCCTAGTTGGCAACAGTACAAGAAACTTTCAAGCATCACTATTTCCCCGCTTGGTCAGCCACAGCAAGGAAGAATTTAAGGGAAGGGTCAGACGCAGTTCTTCAGATCTTGGCACCCTTGAGACTCACAGCGAGTCAGATTAACCTGTGCACAAAGGGAGAATTTTGTTTGACTTTACACCGAGCTACAGCCCTAATACAAAGCTCATCCCTTAGAACAAGGGCTGTGTGTTTACAGGGGAGGATGTGAACTGTATATATGCAGACTTCTTTTCTTTTCATTATTTTAATTTTTTAAAGATATTTGCATACGATGAATGAGCCATTCATTACCATAAGTTTGCCACATTCCTGGCTGATTTGCCAGGTGCTAATGGAGAATTCGGAACTGAAAGCTTATTAGGTTACAGACCCTTTGTATAAATCAATTCTTATAAAATTGTTTCAGAAAACTACTGTCCTGTAGATTCAAAATTAATTAACACCTTCCAATTAATTAGAGTTCTGAAAATATGGTGAGGTGGGCAAATTGTGCTGTACTGTATTATATGAAGGCTGAGTGATTTAACTGCTAAGTCTCATGTGAAAGAGAAAACTGAAAACAAGAAAAAAGCAGGGAAGTTATATGTTATTTTTCTGAATAACTTATTCCTTTTATTTAGAAAAAAAATAGTTTCCTGTTGATTCTTATGGTCACTGAAGCACCATAGGGTGTAAGATTTAAAGAAAAGCAGACAATATTTTTATTCTGCACTATGTACCTCTTTTTGTTTGGATTATTAGTAAATAATGTGGGTATAGATCATTAGCACATTTCCAACACAGCACTGAAACCTTCCTCACGAGATGGGTCTGGGATTTTGGAAAGGGAAGGAGCACCAGATGGTGTTCATTAGTGTCCACTCAGATAATAGCAGAGCCACTCATTGCCAGTAGGCCTTGAGACATCAAATAATAAATCTTCCTTGTTACTGTGTAATTAACTGTTAAAATGTTAAGTGAGGTCTCCTTGGATGCTTTGCATGGGATTTAGAATGTGGGTGAAAGAATTTGGGTGTTTTCTCCCAGTTACTGCAGGAAATATTGACTGGTGGATGGCTGAAGTGAAGCTTTGAGGCTCCTCACAGAGGGTGGCAGAGGATTAAATGAATTAATTACCCTGCTCTGTGCCATTGGTGTTTTGGGATATTTTCAGGTACAGTAAGAAGCAGACTGCAATTGGGATGGCCTTAAATCCTCTTGTGAGGGAATCTACCAGGAAGGGCTTCTTCAGCACAACTTCTCTGTACCAGTGCAAGGTTTAATATCTCATTTTTCCAATAATAGGTCACCTTGTTCCCATACATGTTAACCACAAAGTTCATTTTCTCCTTTCTGGTTGCGTTAGAGACGCGAGGCAAACTTCCCAGCAAATGTAACTGACTAATGTTCGAAATCTGGTATGAGGGAGTTGAATTTTCATAGCTTAATTAGTGTCAGCAGGTTGCCAATTAATTAATGGAATTCTTTTGTGCTATCTCCAGCTGTATTTAATTAGACTGGTTTTAGAGGAAAGAAGGCTACTGTATGAATTCAGCGAGGTGATGAAGCTTTTTTCGGAAATTGTGCTTTACACCTTGTTAAAGGCGTTTTGTTTCCTTTCAAATTCTAAATTCTTCACATTCTGCAAATGAGGACAGTGTGTTCTGTCAGCAAATCAGTGGTTAGCAAGGTTATTAGCTTTATGCTATGACACGTCAGGATTTCTGGATTACAGCGCTTTAGACAAACCATCGAAGTTCAGGACAAAAAAGAAAAAAAAAACAACAGTGTGATTAATTAAGAATGTATTTGTTAAGATCTGAGCTGGATGCTGGAATAATCCAACCTAAAGATATGACATTTTAGGAGAGGTCTGTAATAAATTACAGCAGAGAAGACCAGACCTTTCTTTTTTTTCCGCTAATTTAAAAGACTTAAGAATATATAAGCTAAAAGTAATAGCTATGAGTTAAAGTTCTGCTCAAGTCAAGATTTATTAGAAACATCTGAATGTTTATATTGTTGGATTTATAGCAATAGAATTTGTATTTTATGATGAAATGAACTTTTAGTACCTCTCCATAGTTCATAGTTGGCCTTCCAGTTACTCGCAGCACACCCATATTAAATATAGTGGTTACTTTGTTTAACATAGAAAATGTATTTAAAATGAACAACAACTAAAAACAACAGCAACAAACAAAAAACCAGAACCAAAAATACAGAATATTAACTAACCAACCAAAAAATGCCAGAAGAAAATAAAATGTAGGAACTTTTTATTCTTGGTAATAAAGTAATGATGATAATCACAAACACCTTTTTTTAAATAATTTTCTATCTCGTTGCCAAATATAAGCACCGATTTTCTGCATTTTACTCTTTCATACTTCAGCATCCTTTATGGCTGTTCCAAGTCACCACAAATGGAAGAGCCCACCCCGGGCATTGATAGCACACGTGGAAGATTTCAGCGTGTCAGTGGAGAAAATGATTCAAACATTAGCAAAAAGCATCATTTTGTGCAAATCGAGAGCCGTTTTCAGACTCAAGGGCACTTAAATCCTCTTTGGTTTTTATTGAAAAGCGATAAATCAAATAGTTGTGAGTGAAAATACAACTCTGTGTTTACAGAAGATTAAATTTAAGGTGTAGCTTTATTTCCTTTCCCAGACTTAACAAGAAATCACCACCCTGTGAACTGTGAACTCGGGGGGGATGCTTTTCCAGCTGAATGCTTGCAGAGGCAGAACTGAACCCTTCATTTGACCATCACGACATAAAGGGCCTCAGATCAGGGTTCAGATACTACATTTGGGGGGCCTGAACACAAGTCTGCCTGTGCCTGCTCACACATGCATGGAGAGATCCCAAATTGGAATGGGTTTTAATGGTTTTGCTAAATTGTTTAATCCGTATTGAGGAAAAAGAGCCATTCCATCGTGGAAAGCGCCTTTCCGTATTTATGTATCGGTGCTAATTTCTGCAGGATCGTGCCAAAATGTTATTGTTTAAAAAGCCTGTGCACAGCTGGGAGCAGCTATTTACTTCCTGTTCATTTTGTGATGATCTCGTCAGTTCATCACTGCGTTCCTTGGGCATCTCTATCCAGGTGCACTCAAATTGCAGTCCCTGCAAATTGTATCCTCACCTTGGCAAAGCCTCCTTCCTTCTGTACCAGCTCAAGAGCTCCAGCTAACTTGAAAATTCACTCCACTGATTTTTTTTTTAAATCAAACAATACAAGCATTTAAGATATTATTTATATCTCTTAGCAAGGGAGAGTAGTGGAAGGAACATCCTGCATGACTGAATCCTGTTTCCTACTGGCGCGGTCAGGTATAGGAAAGGGGTTGTAAAGCAAGCTGATCAAGCTGCATCTCAAAAGCAGTCAGGATCTGTGTGTTGGCTCTGGTGCTTCAGAATGCTGGGATGCTGGTCCGGAACACCACAGCCCGAGGAGCTTCCATTTCACTTCAATTTATTCATGTACTCATTGACCTTCTTTTGTCTCACCGCATCCAAGAGGATCATTGCGGTTCTGGCCTTATGGAACCCCACATAGCTGCTTCTCCCTGAAAAACTTCACTTTTTTAGGCCTCTTTAATATCTCTGTCAAATTATTTCCTGCTGTGTTGCGAAGTGTGATGCAGCAGTGTGAAAATGGCTGGAACAGAAGGGTGTGGTTTAATTCCTCCTTGTTGTTCATTGCTACAGGTGCTGTCAGAGTTCCCTCTCCAGTGTTAATGCACGGAGCCCCCAAAAGCCATTGTTTTCAATCAGGTGAGAGAAAACATTACTTTTGGACTTAATTCAAAAACCACGTGCATGCAAAGGAAACAAAACTTTCGGGTACTGTTCATCACGACTCCTATTGCAGCCCTTCATTTGCAAGTGGTGTTGTGATCACAGGTAGGCTGATGCATCTCTGCTGACTGCAACCGAATTGATCTTGCTTAGGCCAGCATTTAATTTGGCTTTCTGCTGCAAAGGTCTCGGAGCAGAGTAGAGTGCTAATAACGTATCCACTAAATCTGTTTTTTATAGTTCAGCGGGGAGGTAGTTGACTATTTTATTGTGAGAAAGACTTATACTTGAAAGTTAAAGAGGCAGTGATAGCTTTTAGGCCTCACATTTAAGTAAAATCCACCTCTCGGCATTTATTTGTTTTATGTTATAACTTTATATGGTCTAGAAATAAAGGCTTGTTAATACACACCTAGTTAGAGAGAGGTGACTTATCTAAGTACATATTTTGTTCTCATTCTAAAATAGAGTTGAATCTGAAAAGCTGCGTGGCTTTTTAGAAACCTTGCTGGGTTTTTTTAGAAAGTTTTAGAGCAGAATCAGTCAGTGCTGCCTGTGCCTGGCGCTGCATTTATTAGAGTGACTACGAGGTTGTGGTTTTGGATCTCAGTAAAGATTATGGTGGTTGTTTTATCTTTATTGCTAAGTCATGGAGTGCTATTTCAGTCCCTGTGTTTGGGAATCATGCAGAAAACTGTGAATTAGAGGGGAGACAAACTGGAGTTTTCTGTGTAAAACAAAGCCTTTTTTTTCATTTTTCAAAATGAGGGAAGAGCAAAAAATCTGTAAAGGGCAAAAATCTACTCATGCTACTATAGTGAAGAGCTGCTTGGATATATAAACATATTAAATGTCTTTCCAGATGGTCACTGCTTTCTCTGCTATTTGCATGTTTTACTTTGATTGTCCCACGTACAGCAGTGAAAGAAGAGCGTGTAAAGCTCTGAGGCCGAGCATTTCCTCATTACAAGAACGAGCTGAAGTAACGCAGCTCACAAAAGCAGAACAGCAGAGGGATTCACTTAAAGGGTTGTGTATCAGAAGGCTGGGGCTGTTTATTGGTGATATTTCCATCACAGATGATTTATTTCCTTTGCAGTCCTGTCTGCTTTGGCAGAGGGTGTAAAACCTGCTCATAAACTGAAAGTCCAGTGACTTGCCCACCAGAAGCCTTGGTGCATCAGGACAGATGGCTCCGTATTACCTCTCTATTGCCTGTTTTAATCTCTGAATCAAACATAAATGTTGCTTTTTCAGCTCCTATGAGATTAAGTGCAGAAATTCAGGTCTTTCTTCTCAATAGGGACTTTATTTTTGTGTGTGGTTATAGCAGCAGTGCTGGGTTTCCTTATCATATCCTACCTTATCTTCCTAAACATTGGTATTTTGACTTCCTCATTACCACTAAATGACAACATGTATTAGTTTATAGCTAATATTAATTTATATTAGTTTATATTAGATTATAAATAATATATTAGTTTATATAGTTAATATATTAGTTTATAACTAATATAAACTTGAGCAAGTCATCAGTAGTGTTCCTAAAGAGATATTAGGAAATTTTGTCAAACTCAGTCAAGCCAAAAAAAAAAAAAAAAACAAAAAAAAAAAAAAAAGAAAATAGGATTGAAGTAATATTTAATATACAGAGCTGCAAATTCGATAAATTGCCTTTTAAAAATGCAAAAAAACCCAAAAAACTCCCCTTTACTATTACAAAATTCTCAGAAGCTGGATTAAACTGATATTGGGGGTACATGGTCTGTTGTGAGTTAGAGCTTTCCCCCAGGTGGCAGAGTTTCAAACCAAAACTGGAAGCAAATGGTCCCTCTCTCTACACTTTTTATACGTATTGGTGACAAACATGATAAACTGGATTTTTTTGTGGTAAGCTGCTCTTTCCTCTGCGTGTTCCGGATGCATTCTATGCACAAAAAAAAATGTAAAAAAAAATTCCAATTGCTGCCAAATAACAACTTCTGATTTTTGTGCTTGGTTGTGAGTGGTTTCCTTCCTCCAAAATATAAAATCTCCTTCCCGAATGTCACACAGACTGTTTGGTCTTTTAGCTCCAAACCTGTCACATTTATATTTCCTTCTACCTGATGAGATTCAGGCTGCCAGATTTTGCAAATATGCTCAAACAAATGAGAAAGAAACTGTACAGAAAAGACTGCCTATGGAAGAAAGCAGATCAGGAGAATCACACCTCTAATCTGACTAAAAGACCCACATGAGAGGCATTTTCCATCAGTATTAAGGAACTAAACTGTCTCAAAATACAGAAAGTTGCAGTTCTGTGGTGTGCACTGAAATTGGAGGAAAAAATAACAGTAAAGTGCTTTTCCCTGGTTCTAAAATGCTGTTTGGCAAACAAGGCTAGCCAGAGTAAATCTGTTGAGATGCATTATTTCCTCTTTTTTTTTTTTTTTTCAGCCCAACTGGTTCACCAATTTTCAGTTTTCTTCTCACTTTGTCTTGCAGGAGAAATGAGGGATGAATTTCTGTGAATCCCTGCAGGCAGCAAGACCTGGACCAGCACGGCCCCTCTGGCTGTTCTAGGCTGCTTCTGGTTGGGCTGTTGCCCAAAATTTCATATTTTCTCATAGTCCCCGTGCTCCTCTGGGCTTTTCAGCATCCCACACGTTTCCTTTCCAGGTTTTTCCTGCTCTTCATCCATCCTTCCTCACCGGTCCCTCCACTGCCTCCATCCCCCGTGGAGATCAGCTTGCCAGTGATTTGGTGGCATGTGGGGATTTTTAATGGCACTTTTCCAGTGCAGGTGTTTGAGATGATAATTCTGCTCTTTCAGTGGCTTCTGAATGGCGGCACGTAACTTTTAATAGTGCCTTCAGCAAGTTTTGACTGGTTACGGTGTTGTAAGATGGATGAATTGCTCCTGAGCTTCAGAAAACAGGTGCCTTTTATTTTTTTGGCATCTGGTCCTCCAGCTTGGAGCCAAAGTGCTGCAGACTCATCTATATGGAAAAAGGGAATATGTGGTGATGTAATAAATGAGGCAGTGCTCAATCTAACCATGAGCTTGATGGCTTTCATGCAGATGAGCACTAGCCTGCGTTTCATGAGTCATTAATATCTCAGTTCTGAAGATCTGCCCATGTGACTTAATTAATTTATACACAAATATATACACATACATGTACTCCCAACCTTGTAAAAAAAGATAAAAAAGAGGAGGTTCACGTGGCGTGGATGACTCGGGATCATCTGAAGTGACACAGATAGGTTCTTGTGCACAGACCCCACCTTGCCAGGCTGGAGTGAGGGGGTGAGAAATTGAGGGGCTGCACTTCTGGGAGCATTTGCTTTTGGTTTCATTAATAAGCCCTTTCAACTTGCGAGAGAAGTTGCAAAGGTTATTGAAAGAAAATGTTGGTCCTGATTTGTGGCTGCTGACTAAGTAGATTTCTGTCTGTGTATTGGAGTTTCCATTAGTGTCAAATTTTTAAATTTAAATTTTATAGCCTGCATAATTTGTCCCTGAGAATTGCAGTCGGTTCATTGTAACAAATAAAATCGCAGGAAAATAACTTTGCTTTTATCACAGATCACAGATTATTGAATTGATGCTTTAACATGAAAATTTAGCATTTAAGATGTATGTTATTACTGTCATTTGGGCTTTAAAGAAGCTTCTCAGAAAGTCCTTTCACTTTAAAACTGCCTGAGTGCTTTACACTACACAGAATAAGGTAAATCTAACTTTGAACTATCGAACAGCAGGACAAAACCTGCCCATTAATAGACCGAGGAAATGATTGGGAGAAAAATGGAGTAGCTGAGTTTAGAGAAACTTGTACTTTTTTTCTTAATGAGCAGTTTAACTGCCAATTGATCGGTCATTCAGCATTACAGTAAATGGTCAATGAAATATATAATGATGCAAGACTGCTCTTTAACAAGACTAAACCTTGCAGCAATCAGGAATGCTTAAGGCAGAAAAATACAGACGGAGCAAAATTTCTCTCTGTACTTAATTTAAAGAAAAAAAAATATAATAGGAGCAATAGCAGCCATTCAGGCAGGTAATCTATGGTATTCCTCGTTGTGGTGGTGGCACACCTGCTCATGAAATTTCCATTGTGTGCTTTTTGTCTTTTGATTGTTTATTTCGTGCCAAAGGATTTTTTTACTATTGGGTTTTAGTCAAACCTGACTGCTGGAGAATGGTTGAGTTCTTAACGTTTTGAACTCACAAATCTCTAGGGTCCTGCTTACTTTTATATCTGGGCGTTTGAGGCACCTATCCAGATGGGTAAAACTAAAAATATTGGTATGAGTCGCAGTGTTAATTCCTTCATTAACACCTAGGTGGGTTAAGACCGAATGCAGGGCAGAATTTCTATTTGTATAAATGAAAGAAGAAATTAGTTATCAGAAGGAAAACTTGGATCTTAATCAACTAAAAATCTGAGCACATAGGCGTCTTGTTTCTCAAGCAAAACCACGTTATCATCAGTCCTTTCACTGGTGACATTTGCCAGCGTGAATGAGAAATAATGGCAGAACAAACAGGGTTTTTTTCTTTTCTTTGCCTGGGGTGTGAAATGTGCCATTATGAGAAGCGGTCAGTGTGAAGGGGTTAACATTTACCTAATTTATGATGTGTGAAAATAGACACCTCCCGCCAGGGCTGGAATGGGAAAAGTCTCCAAAGAGCAGGGTTCAGGGAATGTTTACCCCTCGTTCCTGACTCAGCTGCTCTGGCACTGAAAACACTCCTAGGAGGGTTGGTAAATATTTGGCTTTTGCGTTGTGACCTCCCCTTTCCAGTGAGAAGGGAAAGGAAAGGCTCCTCACCAAGGCACTCTCAGGAGATCGGGTGGAGCGATGGGCACTGCTTCCCTTTTTTTCCCCCCAATATCTTGCAGTGAGTGAAATTCTCTTCTCCACACCCCAACGATCCTGGGCGGCCGAGAAAGCCATAACCCACATCTAACAGCGGCTTTTGTCGGGAGACAGGTGAGTGACTCCGATGCATCTTCCATTCACAACTTTGATCTTGGGGAAGGGTCGGATTTCTGGGCATTATCTAATTATTTCTGGGCAAATTTTCCAACGGGGTTGGAAGGGTGAGAGAAGTTGTGTGTCTCTGCAGTCTCAGATGCGAGAGCTGTCCATGACCAGCCCAACTGACTCTTACAGCAGGTGCAAATAATGGATTTAATATTCAAGTGCTCTGCAAAATGTACAAAGGAGTTTGGAAATTGCAGTATTAAACAAACTAATTATGATAGCATTAAAAACTCTTCCGCATGCACAGCTTTAATTAAATTTGATTTTATACCTCACAGAGCTGTCTCTGGGCTTTGTGAAGAGTAGTAGTTCTGGCATTGATTAAGACTGAATGTGATTAACATTAATTATCGATTAAACTTCCCCATATCTTCATATAGTATCAAAGAGAGATTTATTGATGAACTCTGAAAGGTCTCACAACCGTGGTTATTATGCTGTAATTCCTTTTGGCTACAGCTAAAGTGGAGCATTCACACGATGTCTCTATTCCTTTGGAAGCGCAGTGTAAAGTCCATCTCCTCGGAATTATCAGCTCAGGCACTTCAAATTTCTTGAAATATCCGTCTTTATTGAAGCAGAAGGTTGTGTTGTGGGGTGTTTGGAATTATTTTAGGGGTGAGAGAGGAGGGAAATGAAGCAATGTAGGCGCTGGATCAGGACACGAACCTGAGATATAGGAGAGGCAGTTCTGATTATATTCCTGGAATAGAAAATTCCACAGCAATTCAGGCTTGTGGCTCTCTTAGTGATTGGCTTCAAATATATTCTGTTGGGTTTTCAACACCTTGCTGGTGTTAGAAAAAAAAGCATCAGGAAATGCTTTGCCTTTGACAAAGCATCATATTGCAGCAGAAAAGAAAAACAATTTAAGATGAATAAATAATGCTTGACTGAGAAAAATACTATAAAATTGATCCTCTGGACCTTTGGGAATTGGAATGATTGTTACATTGGATTGTTAATTATGGAAGTCTGTTGCAGAATTCTGTCCTCAAATGAATTTTCATCAATTGTAATTTTTCAAGGGAATTGAAACAGCACTTTATGACCTTTTCAGATTAATTGATCAGCCTATTTATCAACTATGCCCTGTGCTTGGTAAACATTCAAATGATGTCTTCTGAATGAAACAAAGAACAATAGTTCTGTTAAATAAAGGAGGATGCAACAGTGAGATAAAGGCGTTGCTGTAAAAGAGTGATTGTATGACCAGTGCAGCTTCAGGCACCAAGCTCCAGATGGGAATTACAGATCTGAACAAGAGGGGATGGAAAATGGTGAGGCAGTGGCTCAGGGGGAAAGAAACATCCTTTTCCTGCTGGCTGTACTGGTTAGACAACTTTGAAGCGGTGTTCATGACCTTCCCTATGCTTTCTATAGGGAGCTCATCACCCAAATTACTGAAATTCCAGGCTATGAATGCTCTCCCCAAATGAGAATAAACGTACATCTAGGAATTTTGGACTGTTTTCCAAGCATGTTAATTTTCCTGCTCTTTAGATGGAAAAATTTTTTAGTGATTTTCAAGTTGGCTTGTTTATTTTTCCTTGTGAAAAGCCAGAGAAATAGAGAAAAAGGTAGCTCTGACTAGCATCGTGTAAAGCAGGGCGATCACCATTTTTCAAAGTACCTAAACAATGAAATATTTCTTTGGGAACAAGTGTATCAGCACTGGCAAAACATAATGTACTTGCCAACACCATGGAAGGTCACCAGCACACCGCTGTAACTGCTGAGTTGTGGCATTATTTTAATTGGGTTTTGCCCACGGATCTGCACGATCAGTTCACAGAACATGCCAGAGAACGTGGCTCTGACTCTGAACCAGACTCCCCACACAGCTCAATTAAAGCTTGTGTTAACCCCAGTGTAGGACGCGGGATTTGCTGCAGCTCATGGATGGACACAGCTGGACACTTGACACTGAATACTTGCAGTCAATTATTCTTTAGTTATGTTTAAGGCACACAGAGAAAAGCAGTGTAGGCCTGTGTGATCTGGCCAAACTGGGCCATTGAGTTCGGAACTGAGACGTTCAAAAGGTGGCTTATTTGTGCATTTATTTTCTCCAGTTTTCTGCCTCTGTTCCATATGAAGTGATTGATGTGCAGAACTCTCATATAAGGAGAAAAATGTTTGCCTTTACTTTGGATTCATCTTTGGAAATAGAATAGAAACTCCGCATTCACTTTTCCATGTGCACATCAGTCCAGGCTGTAGCCAGTTCCTCCTTCTCTGTGTCCTTCATTTCTCTGTTGCACGATTAAATTTGTATTTCTCGTGCTCCTGTATTTCTGGGGATTTTGATCACGTGGAGTTATTTCAGAAGGAGATGTTCAGCAGGCGTGTTGGAGGGCGTGTAGTGATATTTCAGGTAAAAAGTGTGTTTATCAATCTGACATTGTAACATCAAGGGCAAGATTCTTTGCATGAAATCTCTGGATAATTATTTTATATTTCTATAAGTGGTTTTAACTTCTATAGACAGAATTGTAAAAAAAAAAAAAAGGCGTTTGGGTGCTATTTTACAAATTCTTTTCTTAAATCTTCTGCAAGCTGGCAATAAAGAATCGTAGTTTACTTTCCAGAATTTCTGACTTGATTTTCCATGTCAGCATAGCAGCATTAGCCATGTTTCTGCAGTTGAGTCATTCTTTAACTTACTTTTGAGGGTTCTGTAGACCGCAGAAATAGATCCTTTGATGGTAATAGCACCCATGTATGTATATGTAATGGCCTAAAAGTGAATTATTTTTCCTGATACATTTTTATGCACATTTAAAACAAATTTTATTCTCTGAATTGAAGGTGTCTTAACTGGAAAGGCATGGGGAACATTCATCAATTCTGCTTCTGGTTTCTTTGTTTCCTACAGCTTTCCTTTGTTAATGTGGAACGTAGCTTTTGGTTCTCAATGCAATTAATGAATAAATGATGTCAAGTAATCTGCTGAGTTGAGACCCCTAAAGACAGGGTTTCTTGATAATAAGAATTTCTTAAATTATGTGGCCACTGTTTATGAGTAGAGATAGAAGTGCAGATGAGAATACAGTAGATGAAGGATTCTTTGTTAGGGAATAGCTACAAATAATGAGATAACACTGTCTGATGGTTTAAAGGGTTACTGTGCTAATCTGTGCCCCTCTGAGACAGGGTTTTTGTGTCTCCCGAGGTAAGCAGCGTTATATCAGATCTGGGCACTTTGCAGGAGAGGCAGCAGCATCATGTTCTCAGCTAAAATGTGCAAAGAGCCAGAGCTTTGGCACTCTGGGCAGCTGGAAAAAGCACGGGATGAAGTGTGTGTGCAGGGTAAGGTAAGGCATCAGCTCGCTGCTGAAGAGCCTCTATTAGGGTTTGTGAGCAGTGCCATGGGCCCACAGCTGCTCCAGCAGGGAATGCTGGCGGTCTGCAAACCCACAAGCACAATGTGACAGATTTAAACAGAAATGTAAAGTATTTTCTCTTAAAAAAAACCCCTCGTGTGAGGTGGAAAGTATGAACATATCAAATATTTTAACTGTTAAAAGCTCTAGGGAGCTGATGTTCCTCGGCAGGCTTTTTGTGTATCAATGAGCGCTTCGGACAAAGGAAAACCAGAACGGACAGGTTTAGCTTGGAGACTTGGAAATAATTATATTCCAACCAGTCTTAAGAAGGAACATAGAGAGTGTATTAACAATGGATCATGACATAGATTCTGGCACTTAGATGTAACTGCTCATGTAAATTACCAGAAGCAGGTTTTGTGATCCTCTAAGTTTTGTATAGTCATTCACAGCTCATTAAACCTTCAGCAGTGCTGTCGTTCACTAAATACAAAGGTAGCTTGGGAACTGCATAATTGAAGTGTTTTAGGCAGACTGCTGTAGCTAAATTTCTCAACAGTAACCACTTTACCTGTGGTTTTGTGGAATAACGGGTAGTGCAGATAATGGATAAGATCCCAGCGCGCCCCAGAAGCTTTGCCCTTTTATTGAACCTGGTAGATCTTCCCAATGTTTGAGCCTTTGATGTTGAAGTGTTGTGGTTACTGGAACAAACTGTGGTCCTGCTGTCCTCCTAGTGCTTAGGTTAATATCATAAGTAAATTACCAGAATATGATATCGTGGTCATTTGGCAATAAAGTTAAAAGCAGGTGAGCATGGGGGGGCCTCATAGTGGCATCCTGATAACACCTGAGCCTGTGCCCAAACACAGTGTGGAATTTATATTAAGGAACAACTTGGCTGTCAGAACAAGCAAACAATATTTAGATAATTTATTTTGCATCAAAAGCTTAATTAACCACGGAAATGCCATTATGTATGTGGCTGCCTGCCCCTGTCTTCTTTACTTCTCAGCTGCCGACCACTTTACATTGGAGAGCTTCGCCCACGGGACACAATCGCCCTCCTGGTCACCTAAAAGAGCATCAGCCCCCGTCACTGCTTCCTGCCAGCCCTGGCACACTTGCCTGGGAAACAAGAATGGGTGACAAGACTCTGGTTGCTGATGAGGTGAGGAGTGGCCGCAGATAGCCCCACATTCTGTGAGTCTGAAGCTTTACAGGGGTGTTAGCGCTGCACCTTCTCCATGGCAAAGCCACGCGGATTCTTGACCTGAGAGGGGTCTAACCCAGCTAATCCAAGAATTTTTGTCCCGAATCCTTTTGTGCTTGTCTGACAGAAAATACGGATGTCATCTGTTTAATGAAACCCTCAGAGCAGCTGCCTTGACTTATTCCAGGTTGCCTCACCCTCACTGTTCCTGTAGTCCTTTGCTACAGCTCTGACAAATGTAATAGGAGGAACTATGTTCTCCAGGACTTCATCTCCCCTTTCGGTCCTATTTCCTCCTCCATTGATTGCCTGTGTTGCATAAATATTAATTCAGCGATAATCTCTCTTTCAGTTTGAACTAATTAGTTTTCTCTCTAAGTTCTCTCTAACACAGGTGCAATTCTGGGAATCCCTTGCTGCAGTGACTTCTCCCATTCAGCACCGTGGAGGGGACTGTCCCTTCCCTGGGACACCACTGTGACAAGCTGCCCTCTCCCAGGAGGCTCCCGTGCTCTGGAGCTGCATGAAGCAAACCTGGCACCGAAGGGCACAGATACCTTTATTCAGGTGGGCTGCAGCACAGTTCTCACATCGTATCAATACTCATTAAAAACCCCACAAAACCCCACGTGAGAGACTGGGACCCCATGGTGTGAAGCTCTGAGGAATCCGGGGGCACTCGGCACGAGCTGTCTGCAATCTGTGATTCATTCCCTCGACAGGAACATAATTAGCACTGCAGATAGAACAGTGAAGTTTCTTACTTACGAGGTCCAGACTGAAAATACTCCTTCTATTTGTGGTTACTGGCTATGACCATTCCCTGGTCACAGATGGAACAACGGGGTTTTTCCTTTTCCCGGGAGAACATATGTTTGTGTTCCTGAGCTTCCTGCCGGCCACCTCCTCTCACTCCACTTGCAGCAGGTTCTGTGCACTCCTCATGTGCCGTGAGGTGTTCCCAGAGTGATTTTGTCTTCCACGTGATGACTTTGCTTGATTTTACCTACTGTGGTCATGTAATTTAAGCACCTAAATTTGCAGGTTCGCTGTCTGCTTCCCTGGATCTAAGGTATGGCTGCTGTTCAGAGAGTTTTGCCCTCCCTCGTAGCATCAGCCTGAGGATGATCTGGAGCAGCTTGGCAGAAGACAAACAAGGCTGAATAAAAATACTTGTAACCATGAATATTTGAGATCTGTGGCCACACCAGGATCAGAGGCAGCACCAGAGGAAGGGTGGGAGGCAGCAGGAGGGTCACTGCCAAAAGCAAGGTCGCAGTGACAGCCCATGGCATGGGCAGCTGAAGCTGATTGTGCAGCCATGGGGTCACGCTCTGGAAAAAAGGAGTTAGGGGCTTTGGAAAGAGAAATCCTTGTCCCTAAAGCGTTCCATGTCTATTCAGTATTCCTTTGCTCATATTTTTTGTAATGTTTGTGTCCCAAAATACTTCATCATGTTTGTAAGAGCCTTCTCTAAAGTTTTCGGTGCCTGAACAAAGCAAGGCGCGCTCCAGTGGTGCTGCTCTGTGCTTTAATTCCACATTTAGTGCTAATGATAAAATCTTTCTTTCCTAGCTCAAAGCAGGTTTTTATATGTGAGAATGTTCTTGTTTTCCATTGCTAGTCAATGCAGTGTATTGTTGGTCTAATTAATGTAATTATTGCTAATTATGTAATTACTGTAAATACGCATAATCAGTGATTCTAATTTGTAATTCTAGAATTTTGATGCTTATTTGTGCAAAGGTGCTTACAAAACTTAGAAGAAAAATTGGTCATATACAGCAGGTAATTTAAAAAATTTGTAAGTACAAAATTGCACATTTTTTTTTGCCGACTGCCAAAAGGAAATTAGTTCTCATTATTTACTAATTGGGCATGCTTTTTTTTTTTTTATAAAAGGTAATAATTACATTGCAGAAGCCTAGAACTAATTTTCTCTCCTCTTATGTTATAGCTTAAATGAGTTAGCAAAATATTGGATTAGCAGAGTGTAGGTGCCAAATTTAACCTGTAATTACAGTGGCCACTTGAAGTGAAATTACAGTACAAAAATTCTAACCAAAAAAAGATAAAAATGCTTTTGCTAAACTCCCTTTTCCCCGTCCCACTAACAGAAGTAGGTTATTTACAGAGAACTGGCTACTCCTTTCAATGCAGACATAAAGCTTCTGCTAGGGAGAGTGTAATTACCCAGTGGAGAAAGAAAGTCAGATGGAAATTAGCTTCTTACCATCTGCATATCATGAAATACTTGGCCTATTTGCATATTCTCAGTTCTCCCACTTCCCCATCCATGGAAACCAGAGGAATTCCTGCAGCCTTAAAACTCTGCTTGGGCTTCTTTAAGCGGAGATCAATCGCTTTGGGTTTCAGTCCAATTTTAGTTTATTTTTATTGTAGCTGCTGGTTGCTGATATTTTTATCTTCTTATTTTGTCAGAGAGAATCTGTTCTGGTGCTGTGCAAATTGTTTGCATTTTTTTATTTGTTAACCAAACTGGAAGTTAGAGAAACCGAATCAAATCCGTCCTCACTCTGCTTTCCACTTCCAAGTTACAAATAAGAAAAGGAGCCTCACCCTCTAGTTGTCCTTTGTGTTGTGAACTACTTCACACAAGATAAAGTTTATACCTTTTTTTATCTATTTGTAAGAAAAGAGAAGGAAATAATGAGCCAGATGTGCAACTGTGAATTCATGAGGATGAGGGGGCTTGTTCCTAATACCCAAGTGATGAGGTGGCAGAGACACAAGTCTAGGTTTCAAATATTAGTCTAAATGGTTGAGCTTCAAAAGAGAGAATCTTCAACCCTTCATGTTGAAGCCATTTCACATTTGCATCTTCAAAGAGAGGAGAAAAGCTCTCGCTGTAGCGGATGATTAGGGCACTCTCAAAACTTTCTGTGTTCGCAATGTAGTGTGAGTTTGCATTGGGTTTTTTTCCAGTTTTTTAAAAATTCTTCCACTTTCTGCCCAGTTTAAGTCCATAAAATGTGTAATTTCTTCAGGAAAATCAGCTGGAAAAAGTTGGGAGTTTTTTTCACAATTTTTTTTTGTTGGTTGGTTTTTTTTTTTGACAGTTTTTTTTCCAAAAAGTGTATGGTTTCCACACAGTTTCCATTTTATTCTCCAGAATTTGTTCAAGGGTAAATTTTTCTAGGCCTTAATATTATAAAAATAATAATAAGCTTACCCCAAACCCTGCTTATCTCAGAATAGATGTGCTTGGGTTTTTCAGTAGTGAATCTTGGTGCCAATGAAATAGCACAGCTATTTATAATAACTAATGTGTGTTATGCTAAACACATACACAGTCTAACTGAACACTGAGGTACTAATCATATGTAGGCCTAATACATGTTTTAGTATAATTTTACATTATAACCAGTTGTTGAAATGGTGGTTTAAATAACCTGGAAAACACTTTTTACCTTGAATCCAGTTCCTGAAGTAGCCTTATAAGATATACAGGTCTCACTGTGCATTGCCACCTGTAATCCACACATTTCTATTGTCCTTAACATGAGAATTTCTTCAGATTGTAGGGAAAAAACTTTCCTTAGATATAAAACTGGTGTCATTCAGGAGAGCTTTTAAGTAGGAATTCACAAGAATGGAAATCTATGATAAATATATTTAACTTCATTGTTTTTAAATGGCCATTTTGAGCCGAAATGGCAAATTTGGAAAAGACCCATCCTCATGAATCCTGGGCAAGGTTTTTCTTCTCCTTATCCCTTTGCATTTGACAGATACAGATTTGTGTACCTGTATCCTCACCTCTGCACCTCCCTCTCACCTCCCCTTGTCACCTGCTCGGTTGTGATCTGAATTTAACCATGAATTCCAAAGCGCTCTTATTCTCACCTTTTTTTTCCCCTTCCTCTCAGGAACCTTTGCAAAACAAGGCTTTGTGTGGCTTTGGAAGCCTCTAAAGACACTTTAAAAATACCATCGAGGCTAGCCAAAAAATATTTGTTTTCCTGCTATAGGCAAAAATTTATATTTGTTTTTATTATTAATTGTCTGTGCTTTGCTGGCAGATATTTTGCCTGATACATCTCTGTTAGAATAACAGTTAAGTGCTTGTGTTAAAACATACTGTTTGACCTTTGCAAAATTCTGTTTACATCTATCTCCATAAATTCGGTATGTCCACTTCAGGCCTTAAATGTACAAGAATAAATAAAGACATTTGGGGGGAACGTGATTTTACAGATGAGGCCAAAATTTAGACCAGCAGCTATGCCTGGAGAAGTGGCAAATATTGTGTAACTGCAAAATCCGGTTGAGACACAGCTCTCACCGTGAAGATTTAACATGCAGACTAGTTAAATGGAAATATCTGTGTATGGAAAAGGATGTTTCTCTTGGAAAAAAACAATCTTCTGCTTCCTATTGTGCTATGAACGCTTCAAGTATACATGTGCTCCAGAAGAGGGTTGAAAGTTTCTTTTGGAGAGAGTTTATTCAGCTTTGCCAGGTAGAGAAAGGCCTCAGAAATCCAGGAAGATTTGGAGCTCCAAAGTGAAGGATGGTGGGAGCATTTTCCATGCACTTTTTTCCTTGAGGGTCCACATAGGGACAGACAGGTTGTTTCCATTGAGGCTTCTTTCATCTCATCCATCTGAGTGCTTTGTCATGTTTTCTAAGGCACTTCAGGACTGAGAAGCTGGGGTTTATCAGTGGAGATTCTGGGCCTGGGCACACAAAGCTTTGGCTGATCTGTTTTCTGGGGTGAGCCATGATTTGTCATTTTGCTCCCTACCTGATGCAGAAGTGATTTTTACACGACGATAAATTTCATAAGTGCATCTCTTCATGACTTTTAATGATGAAATGCACAGAGTTTATTCATGGTTTGGTGGATTATAAACCTGAAGTCTTTTGAGTCTTGCCTTTTAGATGCTAGCCCTGGTCTTTAGCACGGAGCAGAACATGCCTTCTGGATTAGATGTGAAATTTCATGTTACCCACACAAAGCTTAAAATCCCCCAACTCTATAGACGCCTTCATTAAATGATGCCTAGAAGCTGTGACTTCCATGTTTTAATTATGTATTATATTAAAAAAAAATCTGTTTTAATAATTACTACCCAGTTTCCATTAGCTCTCAGATCATTTATGATGAGATGGTGAATTTTGATTAACATAATTCATTATCTTATATACCTGTCATATCTTTTCCTGAATCAATGCATGGAACATGATTTTTTTTTATAACTTCTTGTTGAAAAACTATGTCATTAGTTTGATTGATTAATTTAAAGGACAGTATTATAATCTAAAAAATGCTACAAAATACAAGGTCTGAACCAGAATAGCATTGGTGTGGTAAGCATGGATGTGATTTCTAAATTCTTAGTGTCTCAGTTTTATGATTTGACCAAAATGTTGAAATATTTAATATCTCTAAACACCAGAGATCGATCAAATGACCTTGTAATACACTCTCAGTAGACTTTTATAAGAAGTGAAGCTGAAAGTGCTGTTAAACATCTCCAGTCAATGTTTTTCATGCAGACTGATAGCAACTGCTTGTCAGGCCAGCTCTGACATCACCCTTAGCTGCTCAAGAGGCTGCAGGGTTGTGTGACAAAACAAAGCTGCTGCTCTGGGCTTCCCTTGATTTTCCCCTGCTGGGATCTGCTTCTTCACAGAGTCATTGGCTAGAAAAGAGTTACTCTGAATATCTGGGGTTTGTGCACAGAAACAGAATTGTTTCATTGTTAATAAAATTTATGTAGTGCTGTGCATTTACATAACAGTTTATAAACATTGACATGCTTCCTGCCCTGAAGGAATGAAGGAAGGAAAATAACTTTATTTTTTTGATTTTTTTTTTTAAGTGGGTCAGTGCCTAAGGTGCACTAATTACAGAGCAGCCATTGGGTAGAGAGTTGATGTATTATTTTGTAGAAATCTTAGTAGCTCACGTTTCTCATTTCCCATCAATATATTGCAATTGTTACAGGGTGAATGGTAAGTCAAAAATATTTTTCTTGAACATTTTGCCTTCATCCAGTTTGCCTCCCTCACAAGCTACTGTCTCTTACAGTTTTCTTGATGGTTGTGTTTGCATTTCCTCTCTCAATTACCACAGTTCCAAAATGCTCTGGAAATAATACGTGGTTTTCAAAAGATCAAAGCACATAATTTTTCTTTTTGTGGTTTTGGATGAAAGTGTGATTGTAGCACAGCACCAGACTATGGGATGTAATGTGTTAAAGGACGAGAAACCAGCAACCACAGACAATATTCATCTGTGTTCAAGCCCAAAAGGACAAAATTTGCTATGAGCTAAATTTTTATAAATATAAGGCTTTCCTCTGCAATCAGCAGAACAACATCAGTGCAAAGTGGCAGGAAAAGGGAGGAGGGTTCGTGGGGAAATGTCTTCTGAGCTGCCCCACCAAACCCATGGGCCTCATCTTTTCCAGCTGCTGCAGCCAGCTTTTCATGGACTGTGCGTGTGACACCCAGGATGTTGGAAAATACGCAACTGCAAGGGGGCAGGGAGTGTCTGCTGCTGCCTTCTGGTTGGAAAAGTGACCAACAGCACCGAGATGGACTGAACCAGGCAGGGAGGTGCAGCTGCTATGTGTCCCTTACCCGTGAGGAACCTGCCCATCCAGGGACATCTAAGGCCCAGCCAAAGGGGCTGATACATTTACAGAGCCTGTTAATCAAGTAAGCAAGAAAAATACAACCAAAGGTAAACAGAAGCGACAAAAAGAATCCAGTGAAATGTGTGTTAATCTTGCTGGAGGTCTTGCCTTCCCATATTGCTCCTAAGGAGTATGGGGTGCATTGCTCTCAGCCAGCATATAAATGTGCTCAGAGTGTAAATGCAGTTACAGCCTGGGCAAAGAGGCTGTTAACTCGAAAAGCTGATGAGCTGAGACCTGCAATTGCTCTCAAATACTCCGAGAGACTTAGATAAATGGTATATTAGCAATTTATCAGATGGTGTTTAATCCCACAGCTTTCAGACCAGGCGAGCCTGGTGGAGGGAAGGAGGAGGTCAAGTCCAGTCTCTGAAGAAAGCAAGAACTTCATGGCTGGTGAGCAAAAGTCGCTCTCATAAACTAAAAGTGCAATGTTATTTGCATGGTCAGCAGGGAAAAACCAGGAGGAAGCATTCAGCTTTCAGGAAAACACTCCCTTTGGCCACAGACTGATAAAATTGCAAGGGGCTGGAAACAATAAAGAATGAATGTGATGCACCATTATATTTATGTTCTAGGAATAGTAAACATTGGAGTTTTGAATGCTTAGTTGTTAGTGTGAAATTATGCAACTATTAAATGTCTTAATTTGCATAATTTTTCTCTCATACAAGCCCAGTTTTGAGCACTTCCTCATCTGTCCATTTAGAGATAATGTGAGTTTTGATTACCTTTGGGCCTGAAGGGAGGGATAGTACTCAGAGCATGCAAACAGCCCCACAGAATCTCCTCTTCCTGCACAAACACAGGAGCAAAACCAGGAACGGGTTTGTAGGCAGGGCCATCGCTACCCAGGTGTCTGTGGAAAGGCAAACATCCACAAACCGTGCCAGGCATGGTGGGGTAAAAGCAAGACTTCAGGGTGGCATTTGGCAACCTGGTAATTGAAATTTTGATTTTAGGTAATATATTAAATGGGAGCAATCAGCAGTGCAGAGAAAACCAAGGAAAGGGAGGAGAGGATCGGACTATTTGATATTTTTATGTAAGCTCATGTCCTGAAAGTATTTTACATGGGTGTGGATGTGCGTGCTTCCCTCTGTGAAATAATCCAAGTGCATGCATGTAAACACTTGTTTTTCACTGCAGCCAATTTAATCTGAAGGGGTGTTGTGTTTGGATTCATGCTTTAAAACAATCCTTTAGAAAGTCAGTTCCTGTATGGACCAGATTTATAATATTACTCCATTTGTAACTAGCACAGATCCTTTCCCAGCTTCAGAAAACACCAGAATAGTTTGATAGATAAAAGATACAAGTTCATTTCAGTGGAACTTAAACAAGGAATCTCTTTTGTCTGTCTCTAAACTACAAAAGCACACAGAACTGCACACAGCATCCTTGCAGATAGCCTTTGTCTAGTATTTAAGAGTGTTAAAGCATCTCATACTGAGCCTGCAACTTAAGAGCTTGTACAAGTCAACAGCTGTGACCTCAGCCAAGCAGGCAACTGAGTTTTCAGATAGCAAGCTGTGCCTCATTCTTCCTTGGCCAGAGCCATGTATATTTAATTAGTGTCCTCTCACCTTCACGCTACGTGTTTTCCCACTTGACGGTTCCTGGCATCAAAAGAATGTCCTTGAGAAAAAGTCAGGCCTATTGACTCCTGAGCATATTATTTGACTTGCTGCTCAAGTAGTCTGAAGAAAGAGCTGGAAATAATGAAAGACTCTGCAATGTGGAGCTGCCTTAACTGACAGTGTCAGGTGGGTCGAAGCTATTGAACAGTTCCTATTAAATTAGCTTACCTTCATCTCGGCTAGTTAAAGCTGGCATGCTGACAAATTAGTTGCTTTCTGTATATAAAAGAGGAGAGGCAGGATGAGATTCCCATTTTGTAGCTTGGTGACAGTAGATATGTCACATCACAAGGTCAATAACAATCTGTCCATGGAAGAAATGTAAATGTGTGGCTGGTGTCAATACATTCTGGATTAGGTTGTGAAATGTTCATTCCTAGAGCAGATGAGCTCATTTGCACTAATAAAGACCACTTTATTCCAACCCAGTTAATTACAGTGCTTTATATTGTCTGTTTTAAAATCTGATTACAGCTTTTGTTTAGCTTTTCCAATATTAGCTCTGGTGCATTCTCTATGCTATTTCTGCCCAAAGAGTGTTGATAGAGAAAGTTAATGGACATGCCTGGAATGTGAAAAGGGTTGGGGGGTTATTTATTTATTTATTTTTGCTCATCAGACCAGATGGATTTTACAGTTTTCTTTAGAGAAACTGTCATGGGCTGTGTTTGACATTCAAACAGAAAATATCATTTTGGTTGGTTGGTTGCTGCAACTGCAGATTTTCTTACATGGCTAAACTCAGATTTTAGGAATAAAAATGCCTAAGAAGGTAAAACTGTTTTTATCACGCAGTGATATGCTGTGTTGGGGGTACTTTGTTTCTCCTCTTGACATACTCACTCCAAACTCCTGCCCTGCTGGATTTTGTTCCTAAATTACTTTCTGCATAAAGTGCTGAACTTCTTTGTCTTCTAGGAGTAATCTCTAGTGAGGACATCATGACCTGTGTTTAAGCACAGTTAGAGCACACTGCTAATTACTGCAGAACTGCCTGGTAATGCTCTCAGTGCAGTCACTGTCTCTTACATACCAGCGTGAATGTTTTAGATGTGTTTTAACAAAAGTATTTTGAAATTTAATCACTGAAATCACCAGTTCAAATGGCTCTCTCATTTTTGGAGATCTGGAAAGGTTTCTTCTTTATGGCTGTCCTTTGATAGGGCTGTTCAATTCTGTGAACAATTTCTGTCTCTTCTTCAAACCTTTATAAAAATTTTTTTAAAAATGAAAATATGTGAGTGCTGTAATTATGTCCTGGAGTATAATACTAAACTTGCTTCTGCTGTTTTCAGGATGTCTGTAAATCTGTGAAGTTTCATTATCACTGAATTTGGTCTTGCCAAGTCATTTGGGCACAAACCAAAGCTCCAATTGTGCCACTTAACTTCTGATCTGAAAAAGTGCTGTACTTCACAGGGCTTGGTTTGAGTAGAGGTGAAGCTATTTACCTTCTCAGTGGCTACTAAACCTAAAAGAAAGCTTTAATATCTAACTTTTAAAGTGATTACATTCTTTTTTCACATACTTCTAGAAATTTTACAGAATCACAACATTTGAATCTCATTTTTCCTCTGGGGAAGATTATGCCAGCTGTAACTGTACCTTCGGATGTGTACAGTTTTCATTTGTTTTCCTTGTTTTTGCATCCATTAAACTGATCTAAGTAACCTGACTCATGCCTGTGAAACGCTTCTCAGACAGTCTCTTAGTGTCTTTCACTTCCAGCAACCTGTGAAATATTTGTACTCAATTCTCTAAAGAGTTTGGAAGGTGAGGTTTGCTTATTAGCAATTTTTTTTTGCATCATCTTGCTGTAGGCAACCTGAGCTGTTTTCAATGCTTTTTTACATCTACTGCAGGGCCTGGGTTCTGCCTGGAATCACACAGGGGGTTGGTCTGTGCTTGGTGAGGATGGTGGCCATGCAAGCAGAGTTGACTTGCAGGAAGGCACTTAACATCCTCATTTCTCCCATCACAAGTCTCAGTGAATCTGGCACGACCCCGTGCACGTTTTATGCATCCTCTTGTGCCAGAGAACCATCTGATGTCGTGGTTTAATGTAGGGAATAAGCGTGTCTCTGCATTTCCATCAACTCCTGTTCCAAACACCACCTCAGAGTCCGCTCTCCAGGAGCTGAGCCCAGCAAACAGCACTCTTGCACAGAGTGAAGCACTTCCAGCTAACAGAGAATGGGCTAATTAATGTGGAAGGGAAAGTATTAAAGCTGCTCTGCAATTAGACCTTTAATATTGAGGATTTTTCTCATTGGGCTGCATAACAGGCGATGTGCAATACATTTCCTAGGATTTGTGTTTGAAAACCCCCCTTTATGACACTTGCTCTCGTGCAAAGAATGTTTTATCAATATTTGTATCTGTTTAACAATTATGCATCTTTAGAAACTGAAAGTGCAGTCAAATTTCATCAACATCTAACTGGGAAAACACATGAACCTTGTTTCAAATAAATTATCTGGAGTAATAAGAGAGCTGGTGTTGTACGAGCCAGCCATCAGCCTGATGCCTTGGTGTATACCTGGAGGCAGAAAAGAAATAAAGCCACTGCTATTCCATGCTTCAGATTCTGACGAACATAGAATAGAATATGGAAATACAAAGATATTAAAATTATAAATTTTTCATCCGGTGTGCTGAGCAAGCTTGCTCTTTTTGCTTTATCCTGCCTTTCAGGCCTGTGAGTCTCTTTACTGAGGTTGGTGAGCTGTCTTAATATATTACATCAGCAATAGTTGGAATGAACACACATAAATTATCCACAGGTAGTGGGGTCTCTAAATGAACAAGCTCTCAGAAGACATTCAGAACACTTGTGATCCCTAACTTGAAGTTCTTAATGTCCTATTTGTATGTGTCTAAATATTTTTATCAGCAAACATGGAGGACATGTTGGCAAATGCAGTGGAAATTTTTAGTTTGTGGGGAGCTATCTTTAGAAGCTGATTTTAATTTGTGCCTGACAGAAATTTATTATTGGCAGGCAATTTTAATCAGAAATGATATGACATCTGCTGTAGAGGTATAAAAGAGCATAAATATTTTTGTATTCTCAGCGGAAAAATAAACATTCCTGGGATATCTAGTCTGTAATTCTACTTCTAAAACATCCCCCTACTTTTAGCAACAATTATTATTGACAGATACCACCTATACTGTGGGGCACTCCCTTGAATCCAATTAACTGCACAATCATGCCCTGAGGTATCGAAAATAACAACCCACGCAAATACCACTTTTATTGGTCAGGGAAGTGCTCGTTCTATTGGAGTTAGCAAAGAGTTGATTCTTTTTCATGGTGTTGCAGGTATTGTTTTGCACTGAATCTCAGTTTCAGACTTATCTCTAGAGGGAAAGCACAGACGCATATGGAAAGAGGCATAGAATAAATTCCACTCTTTCTGCCTGTGAAAATACAGCTTCATTGGAGTGTGTGTGGAAAAGAAGGCAGGTTCTTGAAGTCTAGCTGCTTCTCAAAGGCTATTTGGTGGTTAGGATCCATTATTCCAGCAAAATCATGTAGATTTTTGTCTGCGATGTGGATTTTCTTCTCCTCTCCTTTCATGCTTCCTGTTTTGTGATATCTTCCTCTTCCTGTGAAAAAGCAATCAGAAAGAACTAAAAATGTGGCTGTATTTTGTATGCCTTCAGGAAAATGACTACTGTGTTCTTTTTAAAGGGTGTTTTGTTTGGCTTTTTCTTGAGATTTTTATGTAGAAACAGAGGTAGCAAAGTAACATGAAAGCCACGTACAGGAAATTTTCTTGTGCCTTTCTTTTCAGTAGAGCTAGATAAAATAACAATATGGTTCTATGATTAAGTAATTGAAAAGAAACCAAATTATTGGGATATGAGAGATGTTTCTAGCTTATGTCAGGCTGAAATTCCCTGTTGTGGGGCATAAAAGAAACTTCAAAGTAAGTTTACTACTCAGGAAAACATTTGATCACATGATCATTGATTTTGGTTTTTCATAGCTATTTCTGTACTATTTGAAAACTCTTAAGTCTTATTTATTTAAAAAAATACCAGTGCCAAGCTCTACGAAAGTTTCACTGAAAACAAATTGAGCTGCTTACTCAGTTACCTGAAGTTAAGCAACTAATATGCTGAGCCCTTGCCTGAGCTGAAAATGAGATGGCACATAGTTCAAAAAACAGAATAAGGACTCACTCCATGGGCTGTAATGCAATTTTTCTGAAATCATGCAGTATCTCTTGAGGGAATCAGTTGGTAAAGGTGGGGCAGCAGTGATAGGAGGCTGCCATGAGTGACAGTTTTGATACGACCAGCAGTGGCTGGTAAAATAGATTTCAGCATGACATCCATTTCTGTTGACAGAAGGTATATCGCAGTCATGTTGTGTGATGGAGGAGATGCTGGCCAGAAATCGTTGGTTATCCCCATCTGTTTTCAAAATGTTTAGCGAGAACCGCAGCAATGAACCCAAACCTGCAGCATCTCATCCAAAGTGGAGCACAAAATCGAATGCAGTGTTGCTTTTGGCCAGGTCCCAAAAGCCTGTCTGGGAAACAGAGCCACCTCCTTCTGGCCCGGGAATGAGGGCTGCCAGGGGTCACCCTCGGTGCCCCCTGTGAAGTCACCATTGATAGGAGAACCATTGCTTCCCCACACGGAACTGCAGGGAGGATGTGGAAGCCCCACAGCTGAGTAATTCACACCTCAGCAGCAGAACTCGCATTGTAAAAGCTGGCAGTTGTTGGTAAGACCTTTAATAACTATTCTGGAGTATAGGTGGGTAACAGCAAGAAGTTGAGGGAGCTTGGAGTTTGGGTTATTGCCTTGAGTCAGGCAAAGTGAAGAAATAACTCATTCTCGAGTCATCAAACGGTAAATGTTTAAAATTTCTCTTTCACTTATCGCCTGCTCTCAGTTTCATGCAGATTTTCTGGTCACAAGTTTCACCAGACTGCTTTTATGTATTCAGACAGTGCTACTGAAGTGCTGCTGCTGAGCTTACAAGTTTTCCCAGAAAAGCCATGAAGCAGGGGCAAAATACTAATGGGATGCTTTGACACCACTCCATCAAATATTTAACCTTTTTCATTTCTTCTTCACACACTAGTTACTCCAGCAGCTTCCCTTTAATTGTTTAGGGCTCAATTCTCACAAAAGTGGTACACTTGTGACCCACTTTTAGTGCCATCTCATCCTTAACAGGCGACATGGGAATAGCAGAACTGCGAGCGCCTTCCAGGTGCTTCTCACTGCTCAGAGGAGCTGCAGCTCCAGCGTTCCTCTGATCCGTCTGAAGAGTTCTTCCAGCCATGTGGCTGAATTTTCACACTGCAGTTTCTAATTTTGCCAGAGGTTGAAGGGAAAAGTTTGAGAAGAACAGATCTCTGTTTTCCTGGGGAGATATTTCAGGGCTTGTATTGGCCCCAAATTTATGATGAACCAGATAAATTTTGGGTACAGGCTTCTATAAATGCCCAGAGATTCAGATTCAATCTCAGTGAGCCTGGTAACTCAGGTTAGTTTCATCCATGATGTCTGCTGTCCTGGCTGTTTATAATAAACTTAATGGTAGTATTAACTTATATTAATTAAGACCTATCAATGTCAATATTAAATTGCTGACAAGTAACAATTTCTCTAGAGAGATGTTACTGGACACTGTACCCAATACTTTAAAAAATGAAGCTACTAGGAAATGTAGAGGTTCTAAGTCCATTGCTGAAGTTAGCAGCAATGTAGGGCTCCTCTAAACTGAATTTTGGATCCAACCTCCTGGACCATGTGGTTATTGGCAGTGGGAGGCTGCCATCCCTTCCTTCTAATTCTAGATGGAAATTGCTTGCCCCATCCCTGCTCTGTGAAGTGCAGCTGGTAATAAACTGCCAGCTTGCTCACATTTCCAAATGGCCTTATAAACTGCAGAAACTGCTTCATGTGAGGGAACAGTACCACTGCAAGCTTATCTGAATAGAACTGACAATTATAACGAAATCTGCTGCTCTTTTTCTATTATATACTCTTGCAAGACAGAGAAGTGCTTATGTACAGAGTTTTATCTGGGTCTGCTGATAGTACTAAAATCTTTTGGAATCTTGATGGAAATTCAATCGCTGTTCTCAGAGTTTCCTCACCAGCTTTGTACATGTTCTTTCAGTAGTACTCTTGTTAAACCTAAAGATACAGGAAGATTTTCATTCAATGGTCTTTTCAGACTTCCCCCGTCTGAAGATCACATAATTATTCTGGGGAAGGAGTGGATTGCAAAGAAAGTATTTTTTTTGTGCCAGTTCTGATATTTATTTTACTGTGTGCATTCGTCTGCTGATAATTATTCTGTGCTCTCTACTAGGATAAGGTATTCTGCTGAATATAAACAGTGGCACAGCTTCTAAAGGTGTTAAACAATGGCAGCTTCTTTGAAATGAATAGGAGTTGCAGGTATTCTATCTCTGCTTACATGATTATGTATGAATTTATATTTCATTCTGCTGTCTGTGTGGTACCATTATGGTTCAGCAAAACTAAATCTGTAGGGAAAAGAACTAATCAGATAGGAAGCTGAAATAGGTTATAAATGAGTTCACTATGTAGCCAGAAAAGAAATATAAAAATCATATTCATTGTGGGAAGGGAGAGAAGATTAAAAATAGGTGGTGTGAAATGTGTTACCATTGTTCCCATCCAAATTAAAGTTAGAACATGGGCCATTCATGAGCAAAAGTATAGAACATGATTTCAGTAAAAATTATCTTGGCTAATCATACTTTGCAAATTATATAAAGTCTATTCTGCAGATTAATTCTGCAGAATTAATCACACTAAATGTTAGGGCTAGAAATAGCAGGTATCTAGGTTGGGAGTCCAGCCTCCTCTATCATTAGGAATTAAATTATATAATCTTATTTGCAAATGTTACAAGCTTTATTTTACGATTAATTAGATTTCATCCCTGACTATTGCTGTGAAATTGTTATCTAAACACTCTAAAACCTTACTCCCAGAGCAGGTATGATTAGGTAAAATTACAGAATCACTCAAGCATTTAGGTTGGAAAACCAAAATGATCTCATCGAGTCCCAGCTGTGCCCAATGCCCACCTTGTCCCCAGCCCAGAGCACTGAGTGCCACATCCAGGTATTCCTTGGACACCTCCAGGGATGGGCACTCCAAACCTCCCTGGGCAGCCCCCTCCCAGGCCTGAGCACCCTTTCCATGGAGAAATTCCTCCTAGTGTCCCACCTGAGCCTCCCTTGGTGCAGCTGGAGGCTGTGTCCTCTCATTCTGTCGCTTGTTGCCCGAGAAGAGTCCAACCCCAGCTGGCTACAGCCTCCTGTCAGGGAGTTGTAGAGAGAGGTAAGGTCATCCCTGAGCCTCCTGTTCTCCAGGAGACCTCAGCAGCTCAGAAACATCCATGAATTTGTCTCATCTATTCTATTCTATGGTATCCCTTTGCCAAGTATTGGCTCAATGAGATTTTGGAGGCAGTGCCATAAATTTAATCCACTAAAATCTCTAAGTCGTGAGACGTGTATGATGTGTCCGCTGAAAACCCCACAGTGTTTATTAGGTACATTAATGAAAAAGAAGAAGAAGAAAAAACTGCTCCACTTAGTTTTCTTGGATACTTTTACTGTGGATGGGGTGTCAGAGTTACAGAACATTTACAGGTAAGGTTAAATATTTCACTACATCTAATTCATGATGTTTCACATTTCATTAATATCACTTTTTCTGTCTTGGGAACATACAAAGACCCATCATCCCTTTAAATTTCTGTTAAGTTAGAAATACACATTTTATATTTGTATTATTCTGGAAGTGAATGAGGTACAATTTAATGACAGATAAAAAATAGAGAGGTGTAGGAAAAAAAATTGAAATAATTGCTAAATTCTTCTCAAGGAGGTTTCTTTATATCAGTACATGCACAATAACTCCAAATTCATTTGATAGTTGCCTATTTGAAAATTATAAAATATTTAGGAGGAACACAGCCTTCTTGTCTCAGCAAAAGGTTGATGCAGGCAATGTGACATGGACTGAAGTCCTGTGAAATGGAAACAGAGAGGTTTGCTCGTGTTGGAGGCTGATGCACCAAGGAACGCACGGAATGGCACTGGGCTTCTGCACCCTCACATGCCACGGTGATGGGTGGTTTATACCTTTGGCCAGATATTCAGCTATTGGAGTGCAACTGAGCAGAATTGTCATCGTTTCCAGGGCCAGCTGCTTAAGGCATTGGAATTGTTAATTGAACTAACAAGAGTCTCTTCATTAAAGGAGAGGAGAGCAGAGATAACAAACACGAAATGTGTTTGCCAAAAGACAAAACTTATGGGACTCAATGCTTTTCTCCCTGTTAGAAATGGAAGATGGTTATTGATTCCTCTAAAAGGAAGGATGTCATTCTCCTCTCTAGGTTTTACACATTTTTTTTTAGGGTAACGTAATGTTCTTCATTCATGGTTGTCTTTGCCATCTATTAGGCACAAAACCAAGAGACTGTTGCCTTGCTCAAACAGAAATTTCTGAACAAAAATGTCATTTTGTGTACAATCTCAGATTTGCTCTGATCAGTCCCAGAGGTTTAGCCTTATCAACTGTGAATTTAATGACAAAATTAATTATGGTTCCTGTTAAAGGAATCCCTGTGGCTCCAATGCTATAGGGCCTATAAGCTCAATACAACTTGTGTCAGCACTATATCTGTCGTAATATTGAGGAAAGATGGCTGTGCTTCGATAAATCCATAGTTTCCAGGGTCAACAAAGACCCTGAATGCAAAGCAAACACATGGAGATAGAATTTGTCCTATAAAACATTTTTGGCTTACACTGTGAGCAACACAGTTTTTGAATACCTTTGTAGCTCTCTGCGGGCAGGTGAATGCGGCAGTTGATAGTGCTTAGGAAAGAAAATTAAACTAAATCGTGTAGGGAAACAGTTTTTCAGGTAGTCCAATGTTATAAAGCCAAAGGAGTATTTTTTATTCTAAAGTCATCCTTGAGGATTCCTAATAAAAGATCTATCAAGAGTTATGATGTCATTTTACCACCCAGACTCTGGTTTTAAAAGTCATCTGTGACTGTCACTTTGATTATCAGAATAGAAGCAAAAAAACATTCCAGAAAACAGATATTTGCCTACTAGGGAACTAAACATAAAGTTTTGGGCTTCTTAACTCATACAGTCTAGGTTTAGAGCCCTTTTAAAAAGCTTTTCTTACACTGATATTCAACCAGTCAGAACAATAATGTAATATCCTTTTTAATTAATGGACTCAGATTTTCAAAAGAGTTTCAAATTGATATTTTCCTACAATGCATCCAGTTCTATACGTACAAGCAAATTTTCAGACTCCTCAGTCTGTAATTTCATGATAAACTTGTTTTGGTGAACCTCAAGATTTCATTTCAGGCAAATTTTAATATTTCAGGTAGCACATTTCCCAATGGCATACGAGCTTTTTGTCATTCTTGCCGGAGCAGCATGGATCACAATCCCACAATCAGTCTCTTAAACACTTTGGGACTTCCCATTTGTATGGTTACATGTGTGGGGTTTGCAATTCTTGCTAAACACATCCTGCTTCTGAGCCAGAAGGCACAGGCTGGCTATGTGGGAATGCATTGCCCTGTTAGACCTTATCCAGGCCCAATTAAGCCACATCTTTCTGACATATGAATCAGTGTTTTAAAAGCATCATCTTTCTTCCTATTTCAGCTTTCTTAATAAGATCTCAGAAAATGTGATTTGATTCCAGTCTTGGTGCTTTTGAAAAGTTCCACATTTTTTTTTAATAGGAGCTCCTTTCTTAAAAGAAGTGAGGTCTTAACAGCTGAAGCCATAATTAGAGGTAAATTGCCGTCCTAGGGGAAGATTTGTTCCACTTCCTCATTCATTTTCAGTAAAATGTAAGAATTAGTAAAGTGTTTTAAGCATACTACATATTATGCCAGTTTATATTCATGTGTTTTGTGCCTCCCAAGTAATGAGATGAAAGGTAACCCAATTTATTATGACAAACTATACAGGTAATTAGAACCATGTTCAGATCAAATCTATTACTACACTAAGTCTCTATTTAAAATGAGTAGCAAATGGACTTCATAGTGTATCCAAATGTTAGATAGCAGAGCTCAGAATATCCCTGTCTTGAAAAGAAACCTTTTATGAGTCTTCTTTTAAAAAATTTATATTGTATGGAACAAAGAGTTAATACAGCAACTCTCAGAGAACAAAAATTTCATAGAAAACCAAAATTTCCAGAATAGCAATCTCCATTTTGTGCCTTTTTAGGGAATTCATCATCAGAGTCAGGCACTATCAGTTATGTTGGATGTTTCTGCTTATGTAGATGTAGGAAAGGATTTTCTCCTTTGCTGTTCTGTGTCACAAGTCTTGTAAGGGAGATACTGACTGCTGTGTAAGCATTTACACACACTTTTATCTACCCAGTTAGGAACTTTTACTCATTACATTTGGTATGTGACCAAATCTCAAATGTCCCTTGTATGTTGTTGAAATCTTTCTGTTCTAAAGATGATGCCAGAGAGATTCTGTATCCATCTGAACTTCAGCTAATGGCTAAGAGAAGTTATTCCTCCTGTTTTAGACACCATGATCAGATGCAATAGAAAATGAAAATATTTTTCAGTTCTTGATGACCACACTCCTTTCCCAAAAGACTTTTGCCCCTTGTCAAGGCAGATAAATACTGAGCCAGCATCTCTGAGGTTTTTTTCTAACCTGCTGAGCTCTACAGGTGGCCCGAAGTGCATGTACAGCATTTAGATCTAAGGAGAGGCAAAAATACCAACCTGCCTTTCTCTCTAGCATTAATAACAAGAGTTCTTCCCCTCTCTTTTTAACAGTGTCTCACTGAGTTTGACAGTGTGCTTTTTTTTCTTGGCTACTGACAGAATTCCAGTTCATTTGAAGGTTTGTGGTAGCCTTTTCCAGGCCCCCTGTTTGCCCTCTGTGTGGATTTGCTGAACCCTCAGCACGCGCACAGACATGTGGTGCAGGAGGAAAGCAGGGCAGAGCAAGGTCAGGTAGAAGACATCGCTCTGAAGCTGTGATCTGAGAGGGGCAGGGATGTGTGAACTCAGATTTATCAGCCCTCTGCTGAGACATTTCCAGAATATTGCTCATGGTACCACCGTACTCCATCAATCATCTTTCCGTGGGCTTGTTCTAACTCCCTTCTTTTAAAAGGCAAGAAAAAGAGATATTTACAGCTTTCCATTTGCATTCTTAGCATGAACTGAAGCTTCATAAGCACTGCTTAGAGGGTTTATATTTTTTTTACTTGATTAATCATTCTGCTGTTTTTCCTACTATCCTAAGCGTTGCTTAATGTTGAGACATACAGGTGGAATTGCAACTCAAATACAACACAAACATCAACTCCAATTCAACAAAGAGTGAAGGATTTATTTAATTAGTTCTGTCTCTTCATTCTTAATCAGTCTGCCATTAATAAGAATTTGAATATCTTCAAAACAATCATCATGGACTCTACCTCCTTTAAAACAAGATGCTCAGTGCTCGCATAATGCACATTTTTGTTCCTCTTCTTGTCCTAAGTTATGATATGCGAGTAAAATCACACTATTAAGATGGAATTAGTTTCTATCTGGCTATTGTATGGAATTTGAGAAGTCTACTGTCAAAACAATAAGAGGAAAAATCTCTCTGTAACTAGGGAATTATAGCTAGGGAATCAGGGCACAAAAAGAAGATACAAAAACTCTCTCAATACAGGGTGCCCAAACCAAGGAAGCAAATGCTGGTATTTTCAGCACATCCATAATTATGTGGAACTTTGTATTCTTATACCATAGCTTAATTGGCTTGATTAGCTGTAATGCCACATCTATAAGCACGATCAGTTTTCAAAGCTGTGTGCTTGGGAATTAATGAAGACACCACACTCTCCAGGAGGAAAATGACCAGCTATAGAAAATCCTAAATTAAAGGGATTGCATAGCACTATGTGTGATTTGTGCAACAAAGGCAATTCTAATTTATACTTTAGAACATCGTTCAGCTGTTCTGACTATCAGACAATCCTTTTTTCTTTTTAAACAATGATACATTCACAGTCCAGCTTCTACAGGAACTGAAACAACAAACAAGTGTACAATGGGTTTGTGTATCACCCACTAACCAGAGTCACTCAACATGAGACAGACAAACCATTATTTTCAGGCAAGGTTTATTCTCATGCCTTAAAATTTGTTGTTTTTTTTTTTTTTTGGAGTCCTGACACTTTCATATGTCTGGGTTTCTGATTGGTGAAATTTCTCCACTGTTTTTTTCATCATATTGTTCCATTTCCAGCATCAGTGTTGGAGGTTTCCAGTGCAGTGCTCAGACTTTGCTGCTCAGCCCAGCCCAGCAGAACACCCTGCTGAAGAACCCACTGCCAGCACATCAGCCGGGGTAGGAGGGAACAGTTTGCTGTACATTTCAGATATCTCCTGTGGAAAACAGTCAGCTGGGTGTCCCATTCCGATGAATGCTCCATAGAAGCCATTTCTCCCTACTTTTGTCTGTTTTCTTCTTCATTTGCTTCACATGGCCTGAAGGTTTGTTTGCTAGATTCATTTTTAGTTCAGTCCCTCCATATCCATAAACAGGCCTCCCATCCCAGTGTCCTGCCTCAGTCCTTGCCAACTGTCCTCTCAGTCTGTGTGATAAGCACAAAAGGGATATTTCAAGCCTTCCCATGCTGTCAGAGTACTTTCTTTTGGCTTTTCTTTTTTTTTTTTTTTCAATTGACTGGCAGCAGCATCCTCAATTCTAGAATAAAAGGAATTTTCCTGCTGAATTTGGTGATTTGGTTGTATTGAGCCCTCTTCAACTGCAGCTTTGTTGTTGTGTAAGTGCAGTCAGCCCGGAATGTATAAAATTTTCTTATGGCAGCTTAAATTTCCTTTAAAATGGTGTAGAAAATAATGACTCTACCTACAGTGAATGTAAGCAAATAAAAAGGTGATATAAAAAGCTTAAAACCACTCCTTGGTGCACAGTTTCTCAAGTTAATTAAGAACCATTTCAGCATGAGGAGCAACTGATAGGGCAGTAGGTCACAGTAACTCTACAATTATCATTATAATATTTCTATCCCGATTTTATTCACACATTGCACTGACTCATGGAAATTTCCCAAACATGCATTTCTTGGTTCCAACCTGGGTTTGGTTTTCACAGAAGCTGTTTTAAGGAGTGCAGAGGCAGTCTCAGGTCGGGTGGAGGGTTGGCAGCCTGGGCTCACTCCCCAGCTCTCTGAGGGTCCAGGGGGCCCAAAGGCATCGGATTCCTCAGGGTGGGACTGACCAACCTGTAAAGACTGAGAGAACACCTTCAGAAGGTTCTCATCTCTGCCCTCTGCTTATGAAATATAATATCATAAATTCAAAGGGCGTTGAGCCATGTGTTCTATTAAATGCAAAGGAAACAAGGGAAAGCGCAATTTCAGTGAAAAAAACATCCATAAGTAATTCCCTGGGGACTCGCTGTGGTCTGGGGATTAGGCGTGGGATTACTTTCAGAATTTAGCAGTGACTTATTGTGTAATTTTTGGTAAACCATCTAAGCTTGGAATTTTAAGTTTTCTACTGAGAACAGAGGTTGATAGTTTTCTGTCACATACATTAGCATTTGTAAAGCAATGCTGTGCCTTTTCTTCTCTACATTAAACCAGCTTCTCCAGGTGCCTGAATTTCTGTTTCTTTATATGTTTTTAGAACTATATAATTTATTTTCTGCTCAAACTTCTCCTGAGAAATACCCTCCTATCTTCTAGCCATGGAATAGAATTAACTCATATTTATATGTATGTGTGTGTGGGTATGTATTCAAACCAAAAACACAGCTATGTCCATTTTGATTGAGTACATGGGAAATGAACCTGAAAAAAACAATACAAAAAAATGAGTCCCCCACGAAAATGAAGAGACAGAGAGAGGGAATAAAAGAGGAATGCAGCCAATTGGTCTTGATTTAATCGTTGCTGATACCTCTTCTGTTTAGTAACATGGTGTGTGAGCCATCAGACAGGGCTTTCTGTATGGTGTAGGGGTTTTGTTCTTCTTTCTTTGCGGATGCTTTTTATTTCTCTGTTTCTTGGTCATACATCAGGTAAGTGCATGGCCTTCCAGTTACCTTGACCTCAAGTTCAACCTCAAGAACAGGACATCTGCACAAGTCCTGGGCTGTCTTTCCTTCACAGCTGTTCATTTACAGCATACTGGGGATGCTTCTGCTGTCACCACTCTCAATCTAGAATTGTGTGTTGCTGGATACCCAGGCAAAAACCTGGACCTAGTGAGGGGATACCTGTTGGTGTAGCTGTAAAACCTCCACCAGGTGTTGAGGCTTCTGAGCTGTGCAGCCTCCTGTAAAATTAAGAGTGGGATCAGAGGCTGCTGTCCTTACACATTTGCTGGTACTGACTCTCTGAACAGTCCTGGGGTGCAGGAAAGGAGCTGGTCCCTTGCGTACCCAAGGCAAGTGAAGAATTCATTACTATTTTACACATTTCATCGTTGTGAGCCCACGAGCAGCGTGGTGGGTGAGCTCAAACATGTCTGTGCTGTTTCCTCGTGCTTATACTGCTAAGCTAACTCTGTGTAACAGGTGTTGGTGTTCACTCGGTGCTTGGGTCCCACCTCCACTGCAGGAACAGCTTCCAGGTATCTCTTGAGGTGAGTGAATAATTCATCAGTATTTTCGCATATCTTCTTGCTATCGGTCCCCAAACTGGAAGAACTTATCATTTGTCTCATGCTATTTACTCCTACATTCCCCTCCATGTATCAGATGTCACTGCTCACCTCTCTGTTGAGTATCAGCTGTCTGCCAGGAAAAACTTCCCATTTACTGTAGCAGCATTGCTGAGCAGCTGGAAAATAATTTTTCTAACATGTGGCAGAACAAATTATTGCACAGGAGGGGGTTAATGGAATTGTCTGCCAGAGGAATAAATAATTGAAAGGACATGGATCTACTTATTAGCCTGAATAGAGGCTTGATGTCCTAAATTATACCTTGTTAGAGGTAGGGAGCCTATGCTTTGTTTCAATAGAAGCTGACTTCTGGAAACAGTGTCAGTATACCTGATATTTTTGTGTGTCACATATATCCTAAGAAGCTGAAAGACTAGAATTTGTAGTAATCCTCACTTAAAATAAAGATACCATTAATTTTCTCAGTGAATTTTCTCTCTGCTACAGTGACGCCACAGAGTCAGAAGGGCAGAAGGTAAAGTGCCATCTTTAAAAACAAAGCTACAGATATTTTATTTTGTTCTGCCTAATACTGCTGTTAATGACAGGACTCTGTGAAATGTAAGCTCCATGCTGGGTTCTTTCCATAATTTTCTTCATGAATTATTTTTCAAATGACGCTGTTTAAGTGATACAGCAAATATGTCTGCTGTTTTCATATTAAAAGCTTAAAGTAAGCTGCATCGTGCAGTATGAAATTGTAACAGTTTTTCTGGAGCTGTTTGTCAAAATGACAGGGTTACTTAAAATTTTATTTCTATTTCTTTTTTTTACGTAGAAACACAACTCAAACCTGACTGCTCAGGAGAATACTTCTCACTCTCTGAACTCGTTTATTGCATGCGTTTCATAACAGTGCTTGCAAAAATATCCTTATATGTTTTTTAACTGGGAAGAACAATGTATTTCCTTAAAATTAAGGGGATTTCTGTTTTGTTTTGGGTTTTTTTAAGAAAAAGAGGATTGAATGTATTATTTTGAAGTGTAGCAGAGCAGATAGAAAGCAAGGTATAAAAACTGCTAAACACATTTAGAGATTGATTTGGTTATAAACTTATTAAACACTAACATTTGGGCAAAAAGGCTGGATATTTAAAAGTAAAACAAATAGCCCCTGGAAAACATGATTATGTACTTCTCTGCATCTTCAAGCAGTAAAGAATGTTGACAATCTTCCTATGAGTAAGTTAAAAATACGTGTTACAGGCTTCCAAAACCGCCTTATAAAAAACCTGATTTCAGCTACCAATGATTTTACTGAAGCCTTATGTTCTTCATTCAATCACCTTGGAGTGCCAGCCTGAAGTTAATCCTAGGATTCTGATGCAGGACTGCTCTACAGCAGAATTACCCATAATTGCCTCAATTCCTGCTGACTGGTTATTTTTGCACCAGTGACTCAAATTAGGCACAGCTGGCCCTCGCGAGTCGGAGTTTAATAACAGCCAATTGTCAGAAAGTAGCTGACGGTCAATGTTTTTGTCTCAAAAGGGTGAAAGGAGCAGTGACAGCTCTCCCCCCTCCTCCCTGCACTGAATAAGTAGGGATCTTCTTTCTGAAGCTGCAGAAACAACGAGTGGAGTGAGCTTCTTCCTGCGGGGAGATGTTCTGAGCACTTGCCATAATCTTGAGTTGTCTGTACAAACCCCATGAATATTTGATGGTCTCAACAACAAAGTGCAAAAGAAACATCCTGGTCATTTTCGTACACAGGCATTGCACAGTGGCCCAGTAAAACTGAGAAATGAAAATTATGTTTAAATTGAGAGGGGTGGGCGACCCAGAGAGCAGTGAAAACTTTATGTTTGAAATGAGGCTGAGGGTGGCTGTCCAGGCACCACGCTAGCCCTTCCCTACAGCTGTTGGCTGATTTTATCAGAAAAATGGCTTTGAAATCCAGAATAATGAAATATAGAAGTCCATGGATCAGCCAGAGCAGAGACTTACTGCTGAACAGGCACCTGTCTGTGGATCTTGCTGTCTCTTCTGTTTGATGCTTCCAGCATTTTGCATAAAATGGTATCTGATGCTCTTTTTCTCAGGAGAGATGGGAATGCCTTCTGTGGCAGACTTGGCAGGACCACCTTTTTAAGGGACTTAGAGTGAAGATACACTTCTGTCAAACACAGACTGAAAATATTTTGAGAAATCAGCAGCTGAGTAAATCCATGGATTTGTGATGTCAAGTTTCAAGGAGTGTTTCAGCTGCGTTTGGTTCTAACAAATTGCCCAAGCTCTTGCAAAATTCCCTGTTTAAATTCTTGCTGGCTGTGCTGCAGCAGGGTGTCCACACTTGCTCCTGCTTATGAGAAGTTTATATCCATTACCCTGTTTGCTTCAGTGCTCACCTGTCCAATTCATATGAAAGAACCCCTTGAAGTTAATCATTGTTGCATCAAAAGAGATCACTGGTGACAAAAGCCACATATTAAAGTTAGTTAAAGTGGAAACACTGGTTTTAATTCACTGCCTTAAATCCATCCTGGAACACCAGCAGCGTGCATTCAAAAGCAATGTGCAGTACAAACAGGCGTACTGAAAACAATGGGAAATATTTGATACCAGAATACATGGTGAATCCAAAAGTATTTGCTGCTTGTGTCTTTCTTCATCATTTTGCGAAACCTTTAAGAACCACAAACACCAGCGTAGAGACAGAATATCGAGACATCCCAAGGGTAAGTTGAATAGAAATTCCCTAGAGCCTATAAATCTATTTGAAGGTGATAACCTAATCACAAGTATGCCTGTCAAATCTCAAGGAAGGTGATAAGTAAAACAGCAATTCTATGAAATATGGACTTTTACTTATCTGGCTTGACCTTCTCTCCTGCTCTTTAACCCTTCTGTCCTTCAAGTCTCAAAAAATGGTTGCGTACAAAGAATAATATAATACAGACTTGTACTTGGTGAGCTGGAGATGTTGAGCACTTCAATACTGCACCCCACTGAATCCTTCACCCACGGAGGATCTGTTTGGAGGCCAATATCATGAAATGAGCATGATGCTCTTGTGTTCAATTTGTCCTTTTGTGAAAAGAAAGGTTCCATGGGGCAGCAGCCCCTGGATGGTGCTTTGAAGCTCACTTTCAGAAGCAATGTGGCCCAAAAGACGTTAGCTAAGGGTGTGCTGAGGTCTGTACTGCCCTAGTTAGCGACTTTCAGCTTCAGAACCAGGTCATCCTGCTGTATTACTGAGGTATTTCTCCACTGCCATCCACAGAGAAATACAGAGAAACCTGAAAAACTGAGCAGTAAACAATTGGATCAAGGTCAGGACTACAAGATGGTTTCTATCACCTTTCTTTAATCGGTGTTGGCCCAGAACCTCTGGTGACCTGGTGGATAGCAGCTGTCAGTGGAAAGGCTTGGCCAGCTCCTCTTAATGACAACCCTTGTTTTTCACTGACACGCGTAATAAACATTCAGATTAAATTCATGGACCAGACGAGGACCCTAAATGATGGAAAGGATGATTAAATCTTAAAATTAACAAAGTGAAGGAGAAATTAAAAAATACCTGCAGTCCTTAATGATATGACTTTTTACAAAAACCTGGCACTGCTAATCAAGGAATTGCACACCAAATTCAACGCAAACATAAAAATTTGAAGAAAAAAAAACAAACTAGGTATTTTTTCTTGCATTAATTAACTTCTATTTAGTCAATAAAGTAGTAAACATCAATGTTTGCTTGAGCAGTATTTCACTTTTAGGAAAATATCATATTTACTTGATTTATGCTCTCTACTTGTGGTTTGAGTAACGGTGCTATGAATTTCTACAGATTCACTTCACTGTATTCATGCTACTCCCATTAATTCAGCAGGTATAGTCATATTAAAAAAACCTTGCCTATAAGGGACTCTAGAGGAAAACTGAAAAATGGATTAACAATTTTGCTTTTAGCTGCTAGTCAGTCTTGATTACAATAAATCCAATATACCATAAATTGCACTCGTGTATGAGTACATAAAGTCTTTCTTGAGTCATAAGTAATTAAAAGTCAGGGAAAAAAATTCGGTGAAGGACTCAGAAGAGCCTATAAGAAATACCTTGGTTTATCTTTATTTGGCAAGGGGAGAGTGAAGAGGGATGTACAAGTGAGTGTATGTAAATGTCTCAAGGAATGGTTAATGGCTATATATATTAAACCAGCACCCAAATTAGTTAAAATGCATTTGTAGTGAGATTCCTGGTTTCTGCCTGGCACTTTAGTAAGGTGTGCTTGACAATGATTTGTGCTTGTTAGGTGTACTGCTGGACTGGGAAGATATTGGAGAAGAGATGAAGAAGTTGCAGCGCATTTCTCTTTCTGATGCTCACCAGAACTTGAACTTCCAGGCATATATTTTTGTGCGTTACTATTTACTTGCTTGTAATGACACATTTGGGCTATGAAAGCTGTACTTGTTAAAATGGGTGGTTGAGTGAGATCACTGGGTGAAGTCTAGGAAAAGGTGTTCAAAGTCTTTTGGCTTGCCAGCCTAGATTGCAATCAGCCGAATAACAACCACATCTAAGGGAAGGAGGGTCCTCAGAGCACATCAGCTGCTGTTTCCTTGTGCTGGTTTCCTGAGGGTCAGCCCTGCTGAGCTTCTCCTGAGCAGCTGAGGCCTTACCTCTGAGTCTGTTGTGTGTTTATTCCTCTGTCAGGTAAGAAAAGTCTCATTTCTGGCTTTTATCTCCTCAGTGAGGTCATGGCTGCTCCATCACCCTCAGGTGGTTCTGCCCACCCAGTCCTGTGTGCTGCCATTTACCCCAGCTATGGCCCTGTATTGCAGCTGGTGGGAAAATTCCATATATTGTCCATCACAGGACTCTGTTGTAGGATCAGCTTCTGTCTGAGTATGGTGCTGACTGTGTTTTTACCCTTTTAAATTACTTCAGAGGTCTTTAATCAAATGGCTGGGGTTTAATGCTAGGCTAAGCATTAAAATGTGTTTCTGGCCATGGAAATTCTTGTGTGTCCCATTTCTTCTGCCCCGCTACACCCCCGTTGCCAACTGGCTACTCCACCCCTCACACTGCATGTAATTATAATTACATGAAATAGGGGCTTATTTCCTACATGTATTTTAACTGTTAGTAAAAAAGTCCCAAAAGGTTAAACTTGCTTGAGAGGATACCAGCCTCAAAGTACTTTTTATGAGGATCCAGTCTTGACTCAAAGTATGAGATGGATTTCCATTTCACAGAAAAAGAAGAAATTTCTTTTTCCCAACAAAGTGGAAATTATATACTTGATATTTTCCCTGAAAAGTACAGCAGGTGAATAGTTCAGCAGTTATGCTAAAAGACCTCATTAGGCAAGCTAATTAAATGTGGCTGGAGCAGGCGGCTCTTTATTTCTGGTGCAGAAGTTGACTTTTAGTTGACTTCTCTTCGAGAGGTATCTGTGTGCCTTTTTCTGTGCCAGGAACTCGCTCACCACCAAAAGAATTACAGCGGTGTTATGGAATCACATCTATCCCAGAAGTGTGCTGGTTTGTTTTTAAAATGTTATTTTATTTTGGTTTATTTTGGTTTTCTGCTGCAATCTCATCCAGTGCCATCTGCTCTTCAGCTTCTTATTTTCTGTTTCGTTTCTGTTTTTAGGCTGTACTAGAGAGAACACAAGTTTTTAAATATTTCTGAGATACCAGGTCCACTTCTGATGACAAACAATTGACATTTGCCTGATCTCCTATTATTACTGCAAAGAGAAACATCCATAGAGACTCATAAAGAAATGAAATATTTTTCCAGACACCCCTTTGGACAGTTCAGAGACCTTAGCTTTTCAGCTACAGACCTTTATAGACTAAATTTACATAAAAGTACTATAGCTTAACCAACATATTTCCAAGGAAGTCTCCCGGATTTTATTAAGTTACAGAAAATCCAAATGGCACATGATTATTATGCTCTTTTCAGTTATAGATTGAAAAATGCATTTATCAAGTACTTAAGGCCATCTCAGCCATCCACCTATCCACATGGAGGATATTCCTTGTTGTCAGAGGTATAATAAAATAACAGGATTATTGCCATTGCACATTTTGCTTTCTTAAGTGCAAGCTTTTCCCCTCTTAGCTTGATTTCTGATTGCCAAAGCTTATTTCATCAGCAGAGACATCTCCTGAATCCTGTACCTTATCTATTTAATTGTGTTGAGGTTTGTGAGGGTAAACCACGTTGTTATTAACTTCCAGGAATAAAAGACATTTTATGATTTCCAGTGGCTGGAAAAGGACAGGCACCCTCACAGCATGTGTGGCAAACAGGCAGCTGAAAGTCCTTGAGACCAGAGTTTGGCCTCTCCTCTCCTGGAGTAGGCAATGGCCCAAGGATTCTCTTTGCCTCCCCCAGTTTTAACCGGAAAATGTGTAAAATTATATTATTTATAAGAGTGCTGTTGTAAAAGGAATATTCTGTGCTCCAGAGTTCTGTTTGTCCACACTTGAAGTCTGTCTTATATGACATTTACAACTAACTGAAAGCAATATTAAAATAAGGATACAGTAAAGTAAAATATATCCATTTATTTGACATTGTGGATTTTTTCCAGTTACTTGCAAAGTCTTTGTATCATATAACTCTGATAAAAATTTTTTAAAGACTGTAAGACCATAAAATCACAAACTTTTGATAATTTTAGTTTATGTAATTAGCATACAACCTCTAGGATAATTTTGCAAGGTATTTTTACCAGTGAGAGGCTGTAAGGGATTCAAGATTTTGCTCAGTATTTTACATTTAACACTAAATCATTAACATTAATATTCTGGATTTTGAAAGCATATTAAGGTAACCTACTGCCCTGACATTTTTTAGGATTTATCTGCCTGCCAGGATGATGTGGGAGTTGTGTTGAAAGACTTTTTGAATGAGTTTGGATTTTATCACACCTGAAAGCAAAAATTTGAGTTGCTTCTGAAATTGATTGCAAACTATTTTACTGCCATAATTTTTAGGACAAGAGGAGACTTTTAAACTGTTATGTCCTTAATAGTTGGCAATTAATAAGTAGATAAATTGGGAAGAAAAAATTTAATTCAGTTTTTAACTGATTTACTTTTAGTCATTCTCTATCAGTGTTCCAGAAAAAGCATTAAAAAGCTGAGACCATTTCCTGTAATGCAGGAGAGGATGGGAATATTCTTAATAAAAAAATATAAGCAGTTACCAATGTTTAATTTTTCAGCAAATTTATTAATATAGTGAAGATTTTGAAAGTCCTATTCCCAGCATATATAGAGTAATGTACTTTATTACCTTGTTCGTGGATAGGATGAGTAGCAGCATGAAGTTTATTGTTCAGTTTTGGTCCCCTCACTATGAGAGTGACACTGAGGGGCTGGAGCGTGTCCAGGGAAGGGAATGGGGCTGGGAAGGGGCTGGAGCACCAGGAGAAGCTGGGGGAGCTGGGAAAGGGGCTCAGCCTGGAGAAAAGGAGGCTCAGGGGGGGCCTTCTGGCTCTGCACAACTCCCTGAAGATTGGTGCATTCAGGTGGAGGTTGGGCTCTTTTCCCAGGTAAGAATTGACTGGACAAGAGGAAATGGCCTCAAGTTACGTCAAGGGAGGTTTAGATTGGATATTAGGAAAAAAACCAAAATCACAGAAAGGGTTGCAAAGCACTGGAACAGGCTGCCCAGGGAAGTGGCGGAGCCACCATCCCTGGAAACGTTCAAGAAGGATGTGGCACCTGGGGACACGGTTTAGTTGTGGTGGCACCGGGTTGACGGTTGAACCTGACGATCTTAAAGCTCTTATCCAACCCTAACAATTCTGTGGTTCCATGAATGTGGTGCATGGCAGCATCACAATGCTGCTGGGAACCTGTCTGAGCAGGTCATTGAGAACCTCTTCCCTCAGGTCTGGGTGTTGTCAGCCTCTGCACCTCCGTACCTTGTGCTGACTGCCGTGGTGCTTGAGGGAAAATGTTACTGGCACTTCTCGAAGGCCTGGCATTGTTAACAGGTTCCTCACCACAGTGCGGGAGAAACGCACGTTCCCGCTCCAACAAACTCTTATTCCATGTCTTAGCTGCTTCCCGAGTCTATATTTTCTTTCCACCTTACCCTATAAGGGATAATCACCCCTTACAAAAAGAGTCTTGCTGGGAGCTGAGGCTTCCCTGATGCTGGTGTAGCTCAGAGTGGAGTAGGACCTGCTGTTTATCCCGAGTGTGGCTTTACCGGGTTGTGAAGCATAGCACGTGATCATTTACAGATTAAGTGGACTTGTTCTTGAAACACAAAGATTTTTTGATGCTTCTCTCCCTGACTGGTTTCATAAAACATGAAGCTGTCATGGTTACATGTGGCCATTTGTGTAATCAGATGGTGACACCTTCCTTGTTCAATCTTTGAGGAGTCTGGGTCATCTGTGAGTTCTGCTCCATTTTCTGTGCAAATGGCAAGTCACATATTTTGCTTCTTGCCGCTTCCTCTTTCAGTGTCAGTTTATAAATTTCATGAGGTCAAAAAAGAAATTACATAGAGAGAACAAAATATGTTTGTTTATCAGCTAGAAAGACAGTTTATAAAGCCAGGAAGTCAATATTTTCATTCAGGTAGAAGCAGAAACAATCTGTGTAACCCATCCGCATTTAGAGATTCATTATAATTTCGAAGATCAGTGAAATTAAAAAAAAAAAAAAATATATACAGTATTGAAAATATCCGGTGTTAAGGTTTGATTTAGATATTTTGGGTTAAGTGTGGGTTTGGTGATTATATTTTTGACTTTTATTTAAATGTATTTTTAGTACAAATCCTCCTTTGAAAAAGGCATCTTGTGTTTATCAACAGCAATAGAAGTGCATTTGTTGAATTAACATCTTATCTAGCAAATCAGTTGATTGAGAGGCCGTTATCTCCAAGATGTGTGTGTCTGTCTGTGTATCACTGTAGACATTTCTGGTTATGAGCATCTTGTTCATTCTGAATCCAACTTTTGCTTCAGCCTCTCATGTCCTGTTTGGCTTGCCAAGGAATTGAGTGCCAACCGAATGCATTCATCAAAAATAATTTAATTCCCTATTGAAAGCTTTTATAAAACGTCCAATATTGTGTGAGCCTACTTTTTTTGTGAAGTTGTGCCAATACAGAAATTTTCACTTGAAAAAATTCCTTAGACTCTTTTTGCATCTTTGTTATTTCAAATTATATTTTTCCTGCATCATCATGCTTATATAGTCAAGACAAACTTAAGACAACACATGCCTGTTACTTGATTATTGAAAGATTTTTTGTTGAAGTTTTATATCTTTGTAAATATCAGCAAGGTGTGAAAATATGTACTCAAGTCCTCCTTTGCTAAGCTTTTATCTATAACAGCTGCATCAGCTTACAATATTTTTCACAGAAAAATATGCATCACTTTCTTTCTTTGCACACTGATTTATCAAGGTCTTCTCCAGAATCTGTAGACTAAAGAGAGTCTGGAATGAGATAATCTTTTCCTCTTACTCGAGATTAGATCTTCTGTTATGACCTCTGCTTGACTTTTCTCAGTAGGAGCTGAACACTATATCTGTATTTTTCTTACTGTTTGATTATATTTTTATTATAATTTTCATATTTTTTGATGGAAACAGAGGAGACCTAAAGTGCATTAGGGGGAATCTCTCAGGAATGCCTCATTTTGTCACCAAAGAAAATTGTTGTAAGAGACCTCTGAATTGCTGGTGGTTCATCAAACATGAAAACTCGTGACTTGTACCTTCCTCTTCAACTTTTTAACTGCTTAAGAGATTAATCATCCAAACTTCTGGTCGCTGGCAGCCCATCCTTGCCACTGTTTCCACTTATGATCCCAAATTCCCAAACAGTCAATCTTGTTAAAAAATATCTCTACATGATGAGAAACCTAATTTGTATTTGCTGAGCCTTGAAGAAGAAACCTATTCCTCATCTAAAATTTTGTGACGATGGAGACTTGTTAGAAAAATCCACCTGGTTCCCACTGTTAATGGTACCTGCAATTTCATCAGAGGGGAGAGAAGTGTACAGAAATAATGTAGGTGGCTAATGTTAATTTTATACATCTGTCGCTGCCTTTCCCAGAAGTATTTTAAACATCTGCTAAAGATGGAGTGATCCATACATGACCTATTTCTAGAACCCTTTTAATAAGGAAAAGGTTGTGTTCTCGCACCCAACAATGAAAAATGTGTTTAAAAACCTATGGGTCTTGCCCAGGCTACAATTCTTTATTCACAAATGCCATCTTTCTGTAGAGAAAGCAAACTCCAATATAAGGCCCGAAAAGTTTTTCTTGAGTCACACAAATACTTTTTTCTAAGTAAAGTTAAAGGTTGTACATCCTTAGATAAGCATCTGGTTTTTGCAGTGCAAACAGTGATAAAGAAAGCAAAAGCTTGAATAAATCCAGCTACATAACATACAAAATGTCATGGCAGCAAAAAAGGTTCCAAACCTTCAGAGGCTCTAGTGCTAATTTGATGCCTTTGTGAAGAATATTTTAATAGGAAGCTTCAGACTGTGACAAATCAAGTGCCTGTGCAGTAAACTGGTTTGGGGTTTTTTTGGTTGGCTTTTTTTTTTTTTTTTAAAGTACTTCATTAGGTGTAACTCTGCATAGGTGTGGATCTTTTGAACTGTCATTTATAAGAAAAAATGAAAACACTTTGTTAGAGTAGAGTTGTGTTCAAAGTGCTGGTGGTTGTTCCTGGGTACAGGAGATCACAAGGCATTTGCTTGGGGCAGGGAAATCATATCTGCTTTTCTTGCCATAGTAAACTGCCTCAGATCACAGAGTGAGGCCAGCTGGCTTCTGCAGCAAACTGATGGACTGCCTTTCCTACTATCTTGGTGTGGTGTAGAATAAACTGAGGGCCAATAATGCACAAAGCTGAATACTTTAGGCTCCTGTTTTTTTCCCAATCTATTTAGAGTTTGCTCGTTTGTTTGTTTGTTTTCACTCTACAGTTAAAATAAAAAATGACAGAAGCAGAGAAAACCAAACTGGATGGTTTCTATTTATAATCATAATTTACTGTTTGAAGAGCAAGCAGCTGAAATGAAAATAACTCTTGACAAATTTTTAATAAAGGAATTTGGAGCAAAAAAAATTGTTGGTAGAACATCAACAAAAACAAGACAATACAAGCTTTTCATGATTGCTTCCAGACTCACCCACATAACAGAAATTAGCAGCTCCTTGTCTTCTGTCTTTAACTCCATGCCCTGCTAAGCATGACATGTAGACCCAAGGTGAAGATTTTAGTTTAACGTGGTTTAGGGTGCTCACAGTTTTAAAATGCTTTCTGGAAAAAGTTTTTCTTGATGTTTCAGTCAATTCTGGAATGATACCTGGGATCTAATGAGAAGTAGATACCAAAGAATTTCTAAATGTTTAGAAGTTTCACTTTTGAAGTTGTCCAGCTTTTAACTTGAAACCAAAAGAAATTAGGAACAAGTAATCGGGGCATGGGTGGGATTGCTGATTTACATTAGTAAGACTCAACAAACAGATCAGCTGGGTTTGAGATCCAGGTGCAAAAGCAGTCTCATGTAGCAGTTGTAAAGGTAACAGCAGATCCCTGACCTGATAATGGCTCAGAAATGGATAATCAGGTGGGTACTCAGTAGCCACAGCATAGCAGGGATTTTACAGCCCCAAATACAGATGGTCTTTGTTCTTAGGAACCCTTCATGTGCTCTGGTTTTGGGTGAACACTGTCACACCACACCTCCATTGATTTAAAATCTTTGGCTTCAGGCTTGTGACTTTTATAGTCCACAGAACAGCAGAGCACGATCAGAGCAAACCTGAATCATGGTGGAAAAGAAGAAGAAAGAAACCCAAGAGCTGAGAGATGAAAAAAGCCTTCTTCCCTGAGGCTGCCACTGTAGGGAGGAAGTGGAGAAAAGGGGAGATATTAAAATTATTACCAAGAAAACCCCAAAAAGACAAATTTAAATTTTTACACAAACAGCACTGGATGAGTTTCTTGAAAGTTTCAGGAGTGCTGTAAGAGGCTGCTCGCTTCCCACTCACACTCGTGTGTACGGCTGTTATACCCTGTTAGCTTCGATTTCACGAGCTCCAGAAAAGCCACAGTGTTTGTGTCTATGGTGGTGGCAATGTCTATTAATGTTATCTTTTGTGATTTCATCTTCTCATAACGTCTGAGAGCCCTGCTTTAAACTAGCAGTCTGTGATTGTGCCTGGTGAGATAAAAATTTCAGCGAGATAGAGAAAACTCACGCTTGGGTGTGTGACAAATTGCGATGACAAGGCTGTGTTGATAGCAGCTTATGATGTGAAATGAAATCACAACCACAATGCCATAAAGATGTGTGCTCAGGGCATCTTTACAGAGCTCCAAGTGAAAGAAGATATGGTCACAATGTCTGGTAGACACTGTGTTCCTTCCCTGCACTTCATTTTATCTTTGGAACTGGCCAGGACTGCTCAATAAAAGTACTTCATGCATTTCAGACTATTTTTTTTTTTTTTTTTTGGTGGCTTCTCTGGGTATCTTTATGCAGCTCCTGTGTAATGGATAAAACCAACATCTGAAAATTGGCTAAATTCATTACACCAATACAATAATTGCTGTAATCTTCAAGATAGCCACTTGATTTGTTTCATTGGATTGGCTGAATGATCCAGTTGAAGAATGGATGACAGGAAAGGAGAAATAACAGCAGTTACAGAATGTGTTCCATGGAACTTCAGGGGGTTGCATCAATTTCTTTATTCATATCAGCAATTCATAGGTCTGGCTGTAGAAGTAACTGTGTGAATCTCTCCTGGTGATTAAGGGTAAAATTAAGTTGCCTGAATATTAAAATCTAAAGCTATTTTTTTAATATTAAAGACAGTTTTGTGGGGCTGGCAGGTATAAGGATGGATGGGACACCAGCACGCCTCTGGAACAGCATCCAGAGGCTACAGATTAAACTGTAAAATGGTACAAGAAACCTGTACTTTCACACCAGAATTACTGAGTAGTGACCTTTGTGGCAGCCAAAATTTGGGATTCTAGGAGGTAAAAATATGTCTCTGGGAATGGCAGGAAACAGCTATTGTAAAACTGAGGAGTAATAGGATTCAAAATTTCTATAATTTTTAATAATCTTAAAAGTTGTTAAGCCCCTAAGGGGAAAAAAGAGTCTCCAAATCAGGACTTACATTTGGAGGTGATATCCTTCCTGTACAGAGAAATGTGCACTCAGAGAACAGCTGTAGATAGCCTTGAAATTATTTTAGCTTCCTGATATGACCTACAAAATAAATTGCTGTTGAAGAACTGAGTTTTCAACATTCTGAATAACTAATTAGATCAATAATCAGAGAAGGGGAAAAAAAGGAAACTAGAAAACAATTTCCACACAAGACCCATTTTACTTATTAATTATTAATTTGGTTTCAGGTTTTTTTTCTAGCATACTATTCTAGTTAAGTACCATTCAAAGGGTAATTATCAATTACCTCCTCTACGGTTGCTGTAGATGGTGGTTTGCTTGCTGAGATTCAGGCATGCCATGCTTCCATTCAAAGTTTGGTTTTGTCATTGATTTCTGTCCCATCACACAATTAAAACTATAAAAAACATGCTCTTAATGAAGAGGGAAGAGTGCAAACTAGTAATTGCTATAACCAGCTTTTCTGCTGTTGATTAAAGAACAAGAAGTAAGTGATAATGGTGATGCAAACTATGTTTTCTACCAATAGATGCCAGTATAAGCTAATTAAGCCAAATGACAGATTTGAAGTACCATTAGAAAAAAAAAAAAAAATTCCAACCAATTCTCTTCATAATTTATCCTTTTGGGTGGGGCATAATCTTTCTTGGGAGTGCTGATGGCAAAAGCAGTGTTCTATCCCTTCCCTGCTTCTTTTCTCCCCTCTTCAGTACGGCTGAATACACACATCCCTTGCTTCTGCTTCTAGCTCATAGGTTTTGTTATCAGTCTCCTTTTTTGAACCAGAAATTCTTTAAAGATCTTCATCAGGTAAAATTTAGAGGGCAGAAAACCAGCAGAGAGTGATTGACTACAGCTGAATCTTGCCTCTGTAGGTTTCAGCAGCAGGACTTAATTTATATCATATTTCTTTATAATATAAAGAAGTATTTCTTGTGGAAGAATAGAGTTACCTGTCACTGCAGTATTGCTTTAGTCAGATTTTCCATTTTAAGTGTTACAAAGATACACCTCAAACTTGGCCTCACAGAGCACGGTGAGCCAGCCTCACGTGAGAGTTTCGTGAGCAAAGCCCCAGAGTATCGCTCTGCACTATTTTTGTGCAACCTTCCCCCCGTTTGGTGCCCTGTTGCAGATATCTGTAGCCAACCATGTAATTTAATCTCATTCCTATTCAGTCTTAATGGAGAGATGACCTTTCAGCAGATTAGAATTGATTTGTTTATAAATCTGCTAGTCTTGTCAAAGCTTTGTTGTTACAGACAATAATTTTGCTATCATCTGCGTGATACTTATCAGAATGTCATAGCAGCTGTAAGGATTTTTTTTTTTTAAATTATCTTTTTTTTTAGCTATTTTTCAGCTTTGCTTCGTGCCACCTCCTCCAAAGCACGGACAGTGTCGCTGGTGAAGCATCCCTCTCTACAACATGAAACGCCACTGTTCCTTCTCTTTAATTCCTCGACTCCACTCTCGTTTTAAGTGTACTGAACAAGGCCAGATCAAACAGGAAAATATGAAAATGAAGAACTCATCAGCACCAGCAGTGTTTTTCAGCCCAAATTTTGCTTTCTTTTCAGTTGGCATGGTAGTATCACAGTTACATTATCTGTAGAGACTCTGTTGCTCCTGCAGAAATTCAGATTATGTCACTGCCACTCCCCGTGGCACTCACCAGATTGAACCCTTCATCCATTTTACAGCCTGTCTTCACTTTCCCAGCATTGTTTGGGTGGGGAGTTTCTCTGGATCTATTTTTACAGTAACTGAATTGAACCTATGACAATACTCTTGTTCTCTGTGGGCTGCTTTTGCAAGGAGGAAAAGGAATGCGCTTCCCAGATTTAATAGGAGACAAGGAATTCATTGCCTTGCAGCTTTTTCAGTGCTGACTGTGAGTTTTGCATCACAGCAGCCTTGCAAGCATACAGGTGTTTGTACAGAAAGGCAAATTTGGAGAACTATTAAGATGAAATATGCCGAGGAACATCCTGTTGGTGGCAGCAATAACTTACATTTAACTTGTTCCGAGTTGTGAAGGTGACAGAGCTCCTTTGCAGTCTGTGGTGCCTGTGTGCAATAATGGGCTTGCTGTGCATTTGAACGCTCTACATTGATCCTTATCTCTTAATAGCTATTTAATCCAGACTTAAAATCACACATCGAGTGTAGTGTGCAGCTAATATTTTGCATAAGCTCATGAATCTGGACTGAAGAGGAGCGATATGCCAGGGATGTTTGTAATTCCAGAAAAATTACCCTGATTCTGGCATTTGAGGGTTTAGGGGATTTTTTGGTGGGTTTTTTGTTGTTGTTGGCTTGGTTTGGTTTTTCTTTGTGTTATTTTTGTTTGTTTGTTTGATTTGTTGTGGTTTTGGGGTTTGTTTTGTTTTAGGATTTTGTCGTTGTTGTTGGGGGTTTTTTGGGAAGAAACATGATCTGTGTGTGTGTTCTTCAGGGTGCCATAACAAAACATTTCTAGTTTCCCCACTTAGGGCACATTTTGGATACTGATGATACAGCTCTTCTTCCAGGAAAAAAATGATTGGTGAGTAGTTCATCGTGGTGTGTGTTGCATGATACCACCCAGTGAGATCCATTGGGTACACATATTTTAGCTCTGATTTGAGTTGCCAGCAGTAATTAGTCACAGAGGTCAGTTTGGGCTGAGTGTGCACTAAACAATTATTTGAAGTAGAAGCAAGATGGTTCTTTTAAGGTTAAAACATCCTTAGACCCCATTTCAACACCTAAAGGGGCTACAGAGAGCTGGAGGGGGGCTTTGGACGACATCTTGGAGTGACAGGACAAGGGGGAATGGCTCTAAGCTGAAGGAGAGTAGGTTTAGATTGGATATTGAGGAGAAATTTTTTCCTGTGAGGGTGGACAGGCCCTGGCACAGGGTGCCCAGAGCAGCTGTGGCTGCCCCTGGATCCCTGGAAGTGCCCAAGGCCTGGTTGGACAGGGCTTGGAGCACCCTGGGATAGTGGAAGGTGTCCCTGCCCATGTCACAGGACGTGGAGATGATCTTTAAGGTCCCTTCCAACCCAATCTTCTCCATGATTCTGTGATCTCCATCTATATCACACTATAATGCATTTTTACACCACAGTGCAGTACCAATTGCTGAAGTTGTTTTGCGCAAGGAGTTTGACACAAAACTTCTGAAGATCACGGTTGTTTATGCGGTTTTCAATGGCTGTTTCTGTGCTGTGGACCCCAGTCTGAGGCAGGCCCTGCAGGGGGACGTAACTGAGCAATGCCAGAGCAAATCCAGGCAGTGACCACTCAGGAAATGTTGAGGTTGGCGAGGAGCAGATCCCTGTTTAGCGAAGCACAAACTGAGTCCAGACAGCAGGGACAGACTGAAAGCAGCCACCCCCAAAATGTTAATGAACCATCATAACTATTTTAATTTCAACCATCTGCACTCCAAAGGAAGGCAGTGGATCCAGAAGAGCTGTCTGCTGGGGAAAGTCTAGACAGGACCGGAGCACCTGGGCTCCCAGCTCGTTCTGGTGCCAGTGGCTTTGTCACGCTGATCCCACCCTGGGTACCAATCCCAAGTGTTGGCTTTGCTCTCACGTCTGGGAGCGAGGCACAGCCGCTCCTGCTGAGCGCGGTGGGTCGTGCACAATTCCATGTGTGTGTGTAACTTCATCTCAGTACTTGCTGTCCTTTCACTTCCAGGAGAAATTATTCCATTTCTGGTCCTTTCCCTTCTGGGAGCAGAGCAGACACTCGTGTATCTCTTCCAGCTCTGCCACAGGTTGTAGCAGGTTACTACAGAGATGACGAGATGAAGTTGTGCTTCAGGGGAGAATGTGTTTTTGTTGCTTTGTTGGTCACCTGGCTGGGGGTTTTGTCCACTTATTTATTCCCCCTCTACCACCCTTCCAAATTAAGTTAGGCAAAACTCTTCAGTTTGCAATGATGGGGGTTGTTTTCCTCTCTAGCTACAAAGAAAAAATGCCATTTTACTGATGTTACCACTTACAACATCCCAAGACTTTTAAAAGTGAAGCAATTTTATAAATTCTATTAAAATTTATTAAAATTATTAAAATTATTAAAATTTTAAATTAAATTTAATTTACTCTTTCAATAGAGTAATTGTGAAGTTGGTAAAATTAAACCAGAAATTGTCCCCCACATTTTACTTCTAAAGCTACAGGATGTATATAACGGATATTTTATGGCAGGTAAGTTTTGTACAGATTCTCCTGTATTAACACATTTCTGCACAAAAGCATGGGTTGCAAGGCTGTGTTGGACAGTTGCAGAATTGATGTGTCCATGGCCATTAACTTTCATCCAGCACTCTCAACACATTGTATAATATTACTTCATAAATGTGCTTGGCATCCAGGGGTCCAACACAATGTAATGAATTACATAAATTTGTTGCTTTTCATCTGAAGTCTTCCAAACTTGTAGATATTTCCTTATCTCAAGGTGTGAATGCCTGTAGCTTCCTTGCCCTTATTTCGCTTTGTCAATTAGGACTTTGTGTCTCAGAAATTATTTTATTGTGTTTGTATACCTTATACTTAACTGAAGGTGGGACACGTATGGGATTGCTGTTCATCTGTGTTTGTGTCATTGCACTTCGCAAAGGTGGTTTTTTGCAGAGGAAGTCTTCCAGTGTTTTTTTTTATTGTGGAACAAGAATTTTTCTTTTTTGTCCTGAATGAATGATTAAAGTATCTCCCCACCCAGTATTTAGTTACTGTTTTTTCCCTCCCTGCTTATTTTTGTGCATGAGCATTTAGCATATTTGGCTGCAAAGAGAAAGGCAAATACAAAGCACACGAGGGCTGATTTTCTGCATTGTCTGTATTCCCAGCCAGCTCTGTCAGCCAAGATCCATGCCTAAAATAAATACAGCTATTTTTATTGTTCTAGATATCTTTCTCAGTGTGTACGCTGAATTGTGACAGAATTGCTTGCTTTGTTGTGAACGCCAATCCATGGATTCCCAAACCCTCCGTGCAGATGCGGCAGAGACGGGTAGGCAGGGATGTTCTCATCTGCTGGGTGAAAAGCTTTTGCCATTTGGGGAACCAGCTAAAATACAGCACTGAGGCTGGGCCCCACAGGCTCTGCCATTTTATCTTTCTCAACAGTCTTTAGCTACGAAATTATTCCAGGAGGCAAGGGCTCCTTGATACGTGGCCAATAGTTTTTCTAGGGAGAACTCTTGCTGTTCTCTGTGCCAAGCAGAAGAGCTGCATGTGCTGAGGCAACTGGCTGCACTTCATTCATCCTCAGACCGTGAGGACATCTAGATTATTTAGCTTGTTGATTTGTGTCAGGCCTCTCAAACTGTAAACAGGTTAAGGGAAAAGTATTGTTGTCAAGCTGGAGCAGCGAGTTTTACGACCTTCAAAGAAGTTGCAGGTGCTTCATTCTCAAAGTGTTTGGGTTTTATATATATATATATTATGTCTTGAATTGTGTCTCTGTCATCTTACTTCAGCAGCTGATGGTTTATTTTCTCTAGGTTGTGCTGAGAACTGCGTTACACTCCACTCTGTTCCCATGCTGACTGATCTGAGCTTGTAGATACGAATGACAGTCCGGGCTGTCATTGGGATTCAATGGAAATAAACCCTCTTAAGGTACCAAAACCACACCTGACTTGCCAGAAAGTAGAAACTTTGTGGGAAGTTGGATGGTGCCAGGTGAAAAGGAGGTGTGAGCAGTTGTTTTTCTGTTTTTAAGCCAGAGTTTGGCCTAATTAAATTCTTAGAGTATTAAATGTGCTCTAATGTACTGCAAAAGGACTGTCTAAGAATACACTGACAATGTTAGAGGATCCAAGCTGGTAACTCCTCAGTGTCAGACCTTTGAAGTGATTTGGTTTTGTTCTGCAGCTTACAAAGTGTTTTCTTAATTAGATTAGCCTGCCACAGGCTCTTGGCAAATTCAAACTTTAGTGGCAATAAGAACAAACACAATTAATTAATCCATACATAAAAAAGGAAGAAATGAATGGCCCAGTTACCCTGGCAGAGAAAACTTCTGTAAGCTCAGAGCCTCACTGCCGCTTGTTACAGTTCTTTTGTGCCACCATGGGTTAGGCAAATCTGAATATGAACAACTTACTATGACATAGACTTCAAAATTTACTCCTATTTATAAAATTGCAATCCAACTGCTTATTTTTCACTTACAAGGGTTACAAATTTTCCGTTTCAGAAAGACAAAACTGGCCTCAAGAGCACCTTGTGTGTCCTTATTACAAACATTTAAAGTTGGCATTAATATTTATTTCACTAATGTTGCTTCAAAGTATGGTCTGATGTTTTAATTTTGCATGACATTTGAGAAGCAGCATAGTCTAAGTGATTTTCTGTAAATACGTTGACTTTATAATATTAAAGACTTTATTCTTTGGTGCAAGTTAATAGCACTGTTACCATGGAACACTTATTCCTTTAATTTCATGTAAATTTAAATTTTATGATGTTTGCTTCTCCAAGATTATATAATCCCTTTTTATTGAAAAGAATCACAATTATGCAAATGATGATATCCAAGGAGACAAGCAGCAATTAACTGCAAAAGACAGGCTGTTACCAAAAGAGTTTACTCTCAATGAACATAACAGGACCTCCTTTAAAATAAACCTTTATTTAAAGAAATCAATTTGGCATAGTTTCTAAAAGAAAGCAGCTCATTCAGACAGAAGTTTCTGGTCTCAGCAGCATGTTCAGCAGTATATTTGAGGTTTTTTTCTTTGACTCCAAATGCATTATTTCTGTGCACAGAACATGGAGAGCAGCAAGCTTCAGCATCAGTGTTGACTCTGCTGGCTTTGCTTCCAAGAAAGCCCTTAAAAGATTTGTCTTTCTCCAAGAGGATGTTAATGAAGCAAAATAATTTTTTTTAAGCATGGAGTTAGTCGGTCTGACAGTCTTTGAGCAAGCTGCTCTGGTGGAAGGTGTCCTGCCCATGGCAGGGGGTGGGGACTGGAGGACCTCCAAGGTCCCTTCCAAAACCATTTGCCCAAACCATTCCTTGACAGTCCTGGTCACAGCTCTGGAAATGTAAAATAATGTCCCAAAGAGCTGCGTGGGTTAACCCCAACCTGCCTGCAGCAGCCGTGGATCTGGATCCAGCCGTGTGCCGAGTGTTTCCCTTACACCCCAAATGATGCCACAGCCTCCCGTGTGCTTTGGAATGCACTTTAAAACGTTCACAGATGGCTTGAGAACACACTTAAGAGCTCTCTCTCCTTGGATATGTTCCCTGTGCTCGATGAGAGAGTGGTGCTGCTTCAGATACGGGCAGACCTGCAGCTGTAGGCAGTGGATGTGCCGCTGTGTATCAGAATGAATTTTGTTTTCCCAGTTCCTGGTGTGGAGAGCTGAGCAGTGCTGGAGGAGGAGGAAATAGCAGCTGGTTTCTCAAGAATAGATTTTTTTTTTGCTCAGTAGTTTTGATACCCTGAGCTGTTAAGAAGCCTCAAGGGAGATTTTGAAAGGGAAAGTTGGAGGTGAGAGTGGGATTTGAACAGAGAGCAAGCAAAGGGTGTCAGGGATTAGAGTGCAGCACTGCTACAGGACAGGGTCACACATGAGCTGCCTCAGTCCTCTCTGGCACTGCAAACTAGGCAATACACACAGCACCAGACGTACTTTCCCTTGCCTCTTTACAGGTAATAGATGTGAATAAACTCTGGGACCAGGGCTGTATCGTCCAAGAAAAAACACAGATGTGCTTTTCCTCCTCCAGTTTCTCTTCCAAAGAATCAGCCAAGGGAGCAGCCTGGGCAGGGATCCATCAGACTTTAGGGAGGGCTTTTGCTTCAAACAGAGTTGTTAGAGTTGTGCATGAGCTCAGGAAAGCCTCATGGCTGCCAAAGTCTGTAGAGTGTCAGTAGATTCTATGTGCTTTAAATCACCAGGACTGCCAGAAAGTTTCATAGCTGCAGATAACTGCAATTAGTGCACCTGGGAAAATATTTTTTCCATTAGTGGTGTTCCCTCAGTGAAAGTCAAAGATTAAATAAAAAGCTCCCCCCACCTCAGAAAAGGAAAAGAGGCTTCAGAATTTGTCTGACAACTGCAAAATGGGGAGACCTCATGTTATGCATTCTGTTTGCACTTCTCAAAACATTTTATAACATGTTAAATAATAGGTGTGGTAAACATATAGTAACACATTTTATAGGTAGGTCAACACTGAAAATAGAGATATCCTGTGAACTCTACATTGAATGCCCTCTTATACAGGGTTTTTATCTGTAATTGTAGTCACAGAGATATGAGGTTTTGTGCTGGACAATTACCTACCCTGAACATTGAACAGAGACAATATCAACTTGGAATTACACAGTTCTTTTGTTTCAGCTTTTTTTTGTGGAGTTTTTTTATAAGTTTAAGTTTCCCATTACTTAGATAAACACTAAATTGTGGAAGGATTACTGTTCTTTTAGAGCTGAATGTCAGACAAGTGCCAGTAGTGTGGGTGATAGGCTTTCCTGATGCACTGTGCTGGGGTTAGGGTGCAGCTGTGAGGATCATAGAGAGGAATTTCAGAAAGTTTTTGACACTGGCAAAAGGTTGTAATAAAGTGCTCAGGAGCAAGGTAAAATTGGCATTTCAGTGCAGTGTGAATGTCAAGTCATAGAAAGGTGTTGACCTGTAACCATCAATTTTAGCTACGTTCCTTCTCTGTGCTCCCAAGTGCTTTGCCCCAAAGTTGCCAATACCTCACAGCTGGCATTAAAACCAACCCAGCTTGGACAATCTCTATTAAATTCAGTGATTAGATTTTCCTTGGTGAATATTGTGTATAAGGGCTGGGATTGATCATATCTTTTAAAAGTCCTTTGGATATCACATGGGGTAACACCTAGAAAGGTCAGGGTGGAACAGTTAACCAGATAAATCCAGAGTAGTTCAGACCTGGATTTCTCAAAAACAGATTTTTTTTCTGTTGTATGAACTAAGCAAACCTCTAGAAAACTGACTGAAAATCTGAGTTTCAACAGGTTGGAACTCACTCTGTTTATGCTTTATTAATGAAAAATCAACCCCCCGGCAGAAAGGGAGTGTTGATGATGATCACTTTGTAATGCCTGTGCAGCAAAATGAGAGAATCAGCTATCAGGGCACAGCACAGGCTGAAGGAACAAAAGCATCTCCTTCTGTTATTGCATTGCCTCAAAGAATATTGTTTTAGCTTCTTATTTATTTATTTAAGACTGAGAGTGGAGGACTGAAACCACTTGCAATTAAATAATGAACATTGGAGAAATTAATATAATTCACAGAAAAGCATCAGGCAATTTAAACATAATTTGAGTTTTTAACTTAATGTATTCAATTTTGAGGAGTCTCTATGTAAATTTTGTGTGGAGATGTATTTAAATGCTACAAACATAAAACATAACTATAATAATTCCCCAAAACAAACCGAACCAAACAAAAAAATCCCCCTCCAACTCTCAGTTAAGTAAAAAGGCAACTTCACCAATTAAGCAAAGCAGACTGAGAAGGTTTTTCAGAAGGGACACAATTTATGAGAGAAGAAAAGCTGAGAAAGAAGCCAGATATGGGGATGCAATATTGAATAGATGCGACTTTTTTTTCACATTCAGTGCTTTGATTTCCCAAAATATATCTGTTTCTGAAATCCAAGGAATTTTATATGGGATTCTTGGAAATCTGAAGTTCATCCACACCTTTGTGTTGTTTTAGGGTGTAAGATACCTGTTCAAAGTACCAACTCTTGCTTTGAGACCAAGAATAGTTTTTACATTTGTTTACAAAGCTTTTAAGGGGCTTTTCTACCAAAACCTCTCTGGAGATCTTGGTTTAGAAATAGTGAAGTCCCCCTGGTTAGCAAAGGGAAATGGGTGATGTCCACATGACACAGCCTTGAGTGGAAGGAGCAGGGGGGAGAGGAGACATCGAGCACGCAGAGCTCCCTCAGGAGGAGTTAAAGGCAGAGATAATCTGAACTAACACTGAAGCATTTTTGGTTCTGTTTGTGCAAAGCAGATTTGAGGAGCTTGGTGGGACAGACAGAGAAGATTTTACAGAGATTTTACTGGTGAACTCGCTCCAAAACACCTCCAGATGACGAAAAGTCCAAGGCTTTGGAGAGAGCAGCTAAGACAAAATCTTTTGTCTGATCTCTCAATTATCCTTTCTTGAAGCAAAAATACTTTTTTCCTTTTAGAACTACTGACACTGAGTTTTATCCCCTAAACAGGCACCAAAACCTGCCCAAGTTAAGTACATCCCTGTATGGGAACTTTCTTGATGTTTATTATAAGGAATGTTTGAAGGAATGAGTCTGTATAAATAAATAATGAAAAATGAAATCCCTCCCTTCTCTCTCCCACTACTCCAAGTGCTGTTAGTTGGGAGCAATGAAGTACTTTTATTCCGTGCAGCGTTTCAGTAATTTATTTAGTATTGAGAAAAAACTTACCCTTTATAAAACAGTACAAAGCATATATTTGTGTTTCATTATCTTATCTAGACTGAAGGGTTTATTTTTATTTTTACTTTGAAACAATTTTTTTTTTAAATACTACCACTATTTACTTTTAAAAATTACTCTAAAATAGCAATAGGAGGTACCACACAGCCACCATTTTCCCCATTTATCTTACCTGACTCTCTTATAGGTACAGCTGGGAAGGGAGGCCAGACTCTTTTAAGCGTGGCCAAACCCAAAAATGTCAGGATTTGAGAAACGCCCCCCTAAATTTTTCAGCCTGGCATTTCTTTCTCAAATCCAGTATTCTTAGGTGCTTATGCTCACTTGTTTATAAAGCACACCTAATAAATGCAGCCAGGCAAAACCAAGCCCACGTTGAAGGCAGTGGTGCAGGAAAGAACTCTGCAAAGCTGGAGAAAAAAGCCTGAGCTTCAGAACATGTGATGGATACAAAGTTGGAGTTGGGAGAGGGAAAGTCAAGGAGAGGTGATGAGACACAGACTAAATAAACAAATCCTGAGTATAACCTGAAAATATTTCCCAAAGAAAAAGATGACAAATAAAAATTGTGAATGTTATTAAAAATATTAACTAAAAAGAAAATTAAATTAATGTTAGCTCAAATTGATACACTTTACATTGTTTTTTCCAGAGGTATTTAGAGGCAAAATAGAGCATTAATGGGTTTTGTATCAGTGTCTAAAAGAAGAAGTAGGAACTTCTAAACTCAGTGCATCCCCAGTCGTTTCTTTTAGGCTTTTGATCACGGTGTAGAAATGTAGCTTGTACTGTCTTTGTAGGATCACTTGTAGATGGCTGGCTGAGTTTCAAGTCCTTTTTCTCTTGGGAAGTCAAGTCTTTTTCAGCTTCCTAGTAATTAAAAAGAAAAAAAGCAGACTCCCACTGTGAAGGTATGGCATTTCAGCACAATTTTTATAATGCTGGAGCAGAATGATTTCATATGCTTTGGAAGGACAGAAAAAAAAAAATCAAGTTAGTGCTTTTGGTTCTGCATTAAATCATTTTCTGTAGCTCCTCGTTGCTCTCTGGTGTGGTTGTCATTTTATAGCTCCGAGTTTGGGCCAAGCTGTAGAATGTGTACATTTGTTTGTTACAATGCACCTCTTGGAGAACAGCTTGCTTTCTGTATCTCAGCTGTGTTTTACTTGAAAAGGTAAATATGTTTTGATATTTTTAAGCTTCTCACTTTTGTTGTCTGGTTCAGTTTTCCGTGTTCTTCAGTGTTGTTTAAAAATATGAAAACTAATTATCCTGAATTGTGGAGCAGAATGTGTGACTTGAGGTGTGGCCATTCTGTCTTTATTTCGCATACTGCAATAGAAAAGGAGGCAAAAGCGCTTGCTGGATGGTAGAAAAACCCTGGTAATTGTGGCAATTTGGAAAACACATGCTATGGGTTAATCCCACTGTCACAAAGGACTGTAAAGAGTTGTGAGCCAGGACAGAAAACCCAGGCAGTCTCACGTGTGACAGGAGCCTCCAAAAACAATCTCACTGTGGAGCAATATCCATGGCATTAGATCCAAAACATCCAGGTGCTGGGGTGTTCTAAATGCAGGCAGGAAGATGTGCAGTTAAGCCTCCAGCACAGAGCCAGTTTGTACTGCTGGCTGCAGTAATCACCGCTCACGACTTGCACCAGAGAGGTAAAAAATGTGTTTTCCAAAGAAGCAATAAGAAATCCCAGAAGAATGAATATTCCATCAGGAGAATGCCATGAGATGAAGTATTCTATTTATATTTGTATTGAATTCCTGCTGTGAAGAGAATTGCTACGATTTGACAGCATCGTGTAGGACCTCATGTTTCTTTAGCTGTGAAGGTGTTTAGGAAGGATTTTGTTCTCGGTTCACTTTGTTTCTGTAGCACTGGTTAACTTTGTCTAAACAAGGTGGTTGTGCTTTGCCCCAGGGCATGACTTGCGCCTCTCATAGCTACAGGAATAATTAAGACACAATAATTTAGGAAGTGTAGTAATACAGCCATTTAAAAGTAATGTGAACTAAAATTAAGAGAAGCCCTTCCTTTCTCTGGGATGAAAAGGCATAAAGAAACAGGCCAGAGTGCAATAGCCAGTATACATATATTTATATTTATTTATTTATTTAGTATAAGAAACAGATTTAATAAGCATTCAAAACCATATGGTAGCTATCATAAATGATAGCAGGAATTCAGCATCAGAATCTTTGCAATGGCAGTCTCAATATGATAACCCCGTTACGAGAGATGAAGGGTGCCCTCCATTCCATCTTTATGCAAAGAGCTGAGCCAGGAAAGGTCCCAGGTTGGTTGGAGGTGGAACGAAAAATAAAATCATGATACGAAAAACAAATTCCTCCTTGCTGCATGAAACATCTGCCTTCTGTGTGGTGCCTGTGTGGCCACAGATCTCTGATGACTGAAGGTATTCAGCTCTTTAATATCCTTTTGTCCTTCCAGGGTTGAGCACTGAGGTTACCCAGGGACAGTTGTAGACCACTGAGAATTTTGAGATGTTTACTCCATGGCTGCAATTAAGTTAAAACTAATGAATGAAAGGAAGCTTAATCCTTCTAAACCCTAACACAGAAGGTCTGGATGTTCAAATACGAGCAATTCCAGCATCATAGGCTCTTGCCAGGTTCATTCTGTAGCAAATAACAGTTCAATAAATACAGTTCCAGATAAAATAAATACAGTTCAATAAATTCAGTTGCTCAACCCACCACCAAGAAATCCTTGTTTGAAAGCTCCAGCAAGGCCAGGTACCCTTCTGCTGTCTCACATCTCGTGAGTTAAATGTGAGTGGTTTGATGTTGCTTTTGTTCAGTGTCCTGCTGACCGTGCAGGTCCTCCCACAACCCCTGAAAGTCTCATCCTGACAGAAATGAAGGGGTTTCATTGGGCTGTCTGGTTTTACCAGAACATTTTAGGTTGGCTGCCACCGTCTGAGGCACTTCACTGCAGTATCAAGATAAATAAACATAAGGCTTTTTCCTTTGCTCTCCTCTCCAGGTTTCAGGCACCAGGTGGAAACAGGAGTATATGATGATGTAGGTTGACATACATAAGATAAAATTAATTCATTTAATGTAGAGGAGAAAAAAACTTAAAATAATGGCAGAAGAAAAATGCAGGTTTCTTAAGTAGTTTGGAATATCTTAAAAATAGAAGTTTCTACTACTGTATGTTTTCTTCTTCTTTTTTCTTTCTTTCTTTTTTTTTTTTTTTTTTTTTTTTTTTTTTTTTTTCTGAGATATAATCTTAACAACCTCCTTGCATGACAGATATAAAATGTCAAAATCTGATACTTCATGAGAGGAGGATGGTGAAGGGTAACAAAGCCAAAGCAATAACAGAAAAGAAGAGAAAGACGTGGATTTTCTTTCCTATCTATTATCTGACAACTTCTGTTTCACTGTCACTCTACATATGTCTTCTAATAAAACCAAGTGCTTTCCTTTACAAAGGCTGCCATCTTCCAGTGTTAGGAAAAGGGGAATTTACCATCTTACATCATTCAACGAGAAAGAGAACACAGAGGGGGATTTTGCAGTCACCTACTTTCTCTAAAGAGACAATTTATTTGTCATCTTATAAAGACAAACTGACATTCATCTCTTTTTTCTCCCTCTCTTTCTGCCCTTCTCTCTCTCTCTCTCTGCCACTCTCTCTTCTCCCTTCCTTTCTGTAAAGCTTTCCACATCTAATCCAATTACTTCGCAGTTTGTCTTTTCCATGCCTCAGTTTTCCTTAGGGAATGTTTGAAACTGTTGGGTTGCATATTCCTCTTGGGTGGGTTGCCCAAAATATATCTGAGCTCTGCCTCTCGGGGAGAGTTTTGTTCCAGACACCCTCCAGGAATAGCAGGGGTCTGCCTTTGACAGCAATACATATCCTGACCTTCAATTAAGCTGCAGGTTAAGACAATACGGGAAAATCAATAGCTCATTTTCTGTCTTTTGTGCTCAGATTTTGATGTTTACTAAGATAAAGGATGACAAGGCTGACTGCAGGAATCTTTGCAGAACATCCATTGATGCTGCCAGAGGCTCAGGGGCCAGGCATGGCCTAATCTCTGCAAAGCTCCCGAACACCAATAAGTCAATAGATATCAGCTGTAGCTTTGCACCACATCCACTGCCCTGGGATTCTCATCAGGCAGCTTTTTCTCTTCTCCTCCAGCCTTCTGACCCAGGGGTTCCCTGCAAGGGTCACGAGAAATCCAAATTCATTGCTGGTTACAGTTACTGGGAGGAAGGTCTGCAGCTTCAAGGCTTAAAGTATTTATATCATTTTTATCATAGTATATAATTTCTAGCTTAAAGCCATTTTTATTGTTATTTTTTTCAGATATCTGTGTGTGAGGAGGACAAGTTTTATTTACCTGTGAAATTCAAACCTACCCTGATAGCTGCACCCCTCTTCTCAGCTCTTTCAGTGTCTGGATGACTCCCAGAATGGAGAAAGGACATTGAACTCCACTTTTTGGAGCTCACTTGGCTGAAAGGTAACTTCTGCCTCCAATTTACATTTGTGTAACTGTACACACACCGTCAATGCATTAATAAACCTGTCAGGTCAAAGTGAATGGTACAAGGCAGCTGCTCCTAATGGCAAAGATAAAGAATCAGCCAAAAGACAGATACTTTTGTACATGATGGGAGAAAACGTATCTAAATCAACTTCTGTTCTTCTACATTTTGATAAATTTTGGAATATCAAAGCCTTGCTTTCAACTAATTCACGTTTATTTTTTTTTTTCCCCAAAGCAAAAATATGGTCAATTTATGTTTACAGGAAATACTGTTTGAACATTGTGAGTAACTATTCAAAATGATTATAACAGTGAAAAGGGAAGGACATGACCCCAATGTGAACATTTTCAGTCTTGGAAGTTCTCCCTGTGTGTCAGGAGAGCTCACAGGGTGAGGTTGTCTGCCAGGAAGAAACGAAGGGCGGGGGGGGATTCAAGAAGAAAAAAGATGCAAATTGGAAGGACAAAATAATAGGGAAGAAAAGTTAATTATCTGTGTTCCTCCAACTCCCATTCCCCATTTACTGCTGTGATGACAAAGGGTTTGACCTTAGCTGGAGCTGGAAGTTCCCATGAGTAACAGCCTGGATTTATCACAGGTGCATTCCTGTGGGCAGACACAGACTGAGCAAGTTGGATTTCAGTCATGAGAAAATTAGTACCTGCAAAGTATCAAAATAAAAATTATTCTAAATGTGTTTGGTTTTTGACCTGAAATATAGCATTGCTTGCTCTTATTAAACTTCCACAATTTGATAACTCTTAATAGATTGTGTTCAAGTGCAAAAAATCAGGTACAAAGTTGGAGCTTGGGAGAAGAGTTTGATGTGCCACTGTCTGGCTTTGCACTGGTGTGTGTGCTAGGGCTGCAAATTAAATATTTGTCAGTGATACCAGCTGCCCTGGCTGGATGGAGTGGTATTAACTAACTCTGAGTGGCACCCTCCAGTCCTTGGCTGAAGATCTGGTAACTGTGGCGTGAGACCCCGGAGCAGGAAAGTGTAAAGGTCACAAAACCTGTAACACCCCTGACGAGCTCCTGGAGGGACCATTCCCAGGAGACTGCCTGCCTGCTAAGAGGGAGCACAGGAAGAAGTGGAATTGTTGTGTGGGAGGGAAGTGAAATGTAGCCACGTCCGTGGATCTGAATAAGAAATCTTCCTCTCGTTCTGTGTTTTGCGCTGGCTCCCAGAGCACCTTTTATTTCCTTTCACATTTCTGCAGGTTAGCATCTCTCCTTTCTTCGGGTCTGGTTTGGGCTTTTTTTGTGAGCCCTGCACATAAGACTCTAAAAAAGAATAAAAAAGGGTACAATTCTCCCCAGGCGAGGTTTCTGCCTACCCAATAATCCCTCTGACATGCTGCTTTCCCAGGCACTTGCTGTGCATGAGAGCAGGATTTTACAGAGGCAGAGCAGCACAGGAGTGCTGGAGGCATTCTCCTAACGAGCTGTCCAGGTTACTTTCACATTCTCTATTTTAAATGCCTCCCTGACTCAGGAAAAGCCAAATACCAGGATCTCCCGGCCATTTCTTTCCATGCAGATTTTAAAGGGAGCCTGGTTCTTCCCTGAATTTTTCCAGCCTTTGATTTTAGTGTTAAAACTCACAGCGATGTGCCCTCGTACACGAGCAATGAGAGCTCCCATCTTTAATACTTGGTGCAATGAGTCCATTCCAAACAGCCCATCCAAGTTCATTCCTCCCCTGACTATTTTATTACCTTTTTATAAAGTAAAAATAAACTCATCTTTTCCACTGATCACCAAAAAGCAAAGAAGCAGAACTTAATACTTTGTTTTCTTCCTGTGCTATAAATCATGCGGTGATAAGTAAAGCAAAAGCCTCTTCACGGGGGAACATGAAGCCTGAATAAACCTTGTTTTGAGCTCTTGAACTCAATTTTTTTATTTTTATTTTGCACGTTTTCTGACAATATCCACACCTGCTAAAATCCAAGTACTTTTCAGAAGGGAAGAGATAAGCAAGGACCTGTTCTCAATGTCGTTTAGTAACTCAGAAAATAATAGTGAAATATTAGAAGGACAAGTATTGAGGCTCTGTTTCTTCCTCAGCTCAGTGTGATTTTACAAGAGGGTCTTAAGAATGTGATTACATCATTATACAGTGAATTTTGTATAAAAATATCACTGCTTCCCTTAGAAAGTGATTGCATGGATTAATGCTTTAATTCACCCTTTATAGTGAAAGTAGATGAGCAACACAACTGGAATGTCTACTTGAAAATGGAGAAAAATGGATATGAATGTGAATTTTCTTACTGAGAAGTGTAATGACCCAGAGAAGAAGTGATTCACTCAATAAATCGAAGAAGGCTGTATTTTCCATAGCTACCACCTGCTATTTCACTCTTCTGGAGGGGAAAAATTAATCTGGGCTTAAGGGGGCTGATATGGAAGGAAAGGAGGGATGGAGTGTGTGCAAAACAGCACTGGAGCTAACACTGGATTTCTCTTGTTCCCATGCAAAAGTAAACAGGAAAAAACCCTCTTCAATAGAGTTCTAAAAAAATGATTCTCCATGAACACAGGATCTACTAAAATTATAGCATCAGATTATATTTGATGGAGCTAAGCAGTTCATATATTCACCATAAAATCTTCAGTCTCTTTTTTTTTTGGTTGTTTTTATGAGCAGATTTTAAATTTTTGTAACAGATATCAAGTGGTTTAAATAATCAAGTTTTTGAAATAATTTGAAATTGCAGAGTTCATGGGTAGCGAGGTAGGTACTGACTGCCTGAGGTTGGGATTTTGTGGTAAATCAGATAAGTCCCTCAGCAGTAAGCCCTTCGAGCACAAACACTTTTGTGTGTGTGGATTTTACTTTCCTTTTGCAAATACTGGTGCATAGCGCTTTGAAATTAACTTTGCACAAATGTGCATGGCAATAAGTTAGTCACTCAAATGTTCATGGAATTCAAACACCCCAAAGGATCTGAGCATGGCCTCAAAGAAGTGATTTAATAAAATCAGCTGAATATTCAGATCGGCTGTTTTCCCCAAGAAATGGTTATGCCTTGGACAGAACCTTAATAGCGACAATTTTGATAAGTACCTCTGGAACTCTAAAGTGATGCCTTTGCCTGGGGGCACTCATGAATTCAATCATAGCCAGCTTTTGGCAAGATTTTATTCCAAAAGAGAAAGGTGATGGAGAATGGCACAGCTTACGTGAAGTAAAAATATCTCAGATGCTTAGAGCTGGAGGGAGAGCAATTGCAAAGCCCTTGGAGTCCATCAGCTGAGGTACAGCTGCACATCTCCCAGCCCAGGCTCTGCTGGGTGAGGCCGTGAGTTTTCGTTTGGTTCTGATCATACCCACTTGGAAAACCTTACCTTGGCATAAAAACCACTTGTGAAGTGCTGCTGCTTTACATTTAGCACGGGGAAGTGTGGCTGCCTTGGCTGAATTCGTGATGATGATGTGTTCCTGTGCTCACGCCTCTCCTCCAGCTGTGCTTTGCAATCCCTGCATCTCATCACCACAGACATCTCTCAGCTGTGAGGCCTCCCAAAAAAGTCTTCGTGAAGTCCTTTTCCCTGAGATGAAAAGAACTCATCACTGAAGAATACGTGTTTTATTCCAGATTCGTCTGCTATTTCTTTATACGTTAGGCTTAAAAAAAAATATCATTTTTTGAAAGTTTTCCTTTAAAATTATGAGGTTTGTGACGGTGAAATCTCAGACTTAAGTCTGCAAATAGGGCTCAGGATATTAGTCCTTGACTAGTCCATGATCCCAAACCTAATTCAGTTTTCAGAAATCAGAGTTTCCACTAAATCATATTCCATAACATGACCAAATTGCAGCTAGCAATGACAAAAACACGAGATTTGCCAGGATTACTCTGTGTGCAAAAAATAATCCTTAGCTATGATGAGACAGAATATAGAGAGTTGTTACTTATCTCAAAACTCTGCAGTAGATTTTATTTTTCTTCACAGATGTCCAGAATTTCCAAAAAATCTTATTTGAAATCCAGTAGTGAACGCAGAATCCAGATAACTGCTAGATGCATATTTGGTCTTTAAATAAAAGCATAGTTTTGCATTGTGGTTTAATGAGATTTCCAAGTGCAACTTGAAGGTGCCTTTCAAATCCCTGTATTAATTAGTAAGTTTAAATTTAGATAAATGTGCATTAAAACTTGGAAGTATCATCAACAACTTTGTATTTAAGGTCCAGATATTAAATTAGGGTTTTTTCACTGAAAGTAGCCGTAAGAGATCTAAATTATGCTGGTATAATATTTTATTAGGGTCCACTTTATCACTCAACATCTGGAAGCTTCTTCCAAAAGATTGCCATGTTTTCTGAATAGAGCTGAAAGGAATGATAAAAATCTGGAAGTGTTGTTTATATGATTCCTCTATCACCTTCTATTTGTCCCAAGCAGTTGTGTGGGAATGTGAGGACAGAGGTGTGACCCCTCTCTGCTGAACTTGGCAATTATTTCCACTGGTTCTGTGAGTTTTTAAATAGAAAGCTTGTAGAGAGCTCCTGTTGCTCAGCCCATGTGCTACTGCTTTTTAATGTTGCTCTGAAGCAGCACTTGCACAGATCAATGAAAACAGGGTTAAAATTTAATCAAAGACATTGTGGATACAATTGTTCAAAAAACTTTCCAGGTGATGCTGGAGATCATGTCCTTTCACAGGAAAACTCCTCTCCAACGTTTGTTATGCAAACTCATGCTTCACATTTTCAGGAGTGACCAACCAATTTGTTCTGGTACAGAAGGTTTTATCCATTATTTTAATTCGTCTGTTGCCATCTCAACGAAGACCAAATTAATCCCCTTTTTAAACAGCATTTGTGACGATGCTGGTGTTTATAGATTACAATTCATAACCATGTATTCATCTGGACTGGATGATCATTTTAGGTCTCTTTCAAATGAAATAGTCTCTTCTGTTCTACATGAATAGAGTACTGTAGCTGTCTGTCCTGAGTCATGAAAACACATTTTGGTGTAATTAAACTGCTTTAAAATACAATAAAAAGTCAGTGACTGAAAATGTTGTACTCGCAATTTAGAGCATTACGTGAGAAATGGGCTTTGAAATAATGCATCTCAGAAAAAAATGGCAAATGTGTAAATAATCTTTGAACCAGCCCTGGTGGCTCTTTCATTTCACTTCTTACCATCTCACCCATGTAGATTTGATGGTTTTATTTTGTCGGGTTTTTTTTTCTGAGGCATGTTAGCCAACATGGTAACTCTTGGTATATTCTTTTTAAACTATAGCGCTGTGCCTCTGAAAATCCTGCCAAAACAGGTTATGAATTCAATTTAGAGGTTGCCTGGGCTTTGTGATTTTTTTCTTTTAATGTCAACTGTTGAAGTGCCAATAAGGCATGACAAATGATGGGGCTCATACACATCTATGGCTAGAAATAGTTTTACTGCTGAGCTAGTGATACAGATCATCAAAGAGAGAGATGAAACAAGAGTAGGTACAATCTGTTTGTCAGACAGAGCCTAATCATGGAGGCAGAAACAGTTATGGCTATGGAAAGAACTTTGGTTGGAGCAGAGACTAAAAAGAATAGCACATAGAAAATATAAGAGCAGGCTTAGCAAGGAAACAGCAGAGATGAGCTGATCTTACCTGGATTTTACACTAAATATATGTTTATGAGTTAGCAGACTTTCATTCTTTAATTCCTACTTATGTGGCTGAAACTCTCCTAAATTCTCTTAGAAGAGCTAAGCGTTAGAGATCAGCCATGTGTTTAAATCTGCAAAGAAATAAAACTGCTGCTAGAAAAGAAGTGTCCATCAGCTGTCCTGTAAGATGGCTTTGTACATTTTCTGTGATGTTCGGATAGTAAATTTAGACTGCTTCTGCAAGGTGAAATAGTAATTTTTTTTCTCGCCTGTGCTGTAGAAACAAGGAGTTGCAGAATGCTCTAGAGTAGATAGAAAAGTATTGAAGCAATTGTGATCACTAATCTGCTTTCAGTACTCGAAATTTGGGAAAATGACAGTTAAATGCAGTGCTGAAAGCCCTTCATGCCTGTAAGAAAATGAAAGTATCATGGTATCATTTTCATTGCATGCTGCATTTAGCAGGTGTTTTCCACCGTTTGAGCTGTAATAAGGTGACCTTGCTTTGCAAGATGTGAGAGATTCTGGGGCTTCTTTTGACTGAATTCTGATGATCACAGCAAATGGTGTTTGCACACTGAGCCCTACCAGCCTGCAAGGATGTGTCCAGCTGACCCAGAACACAGAAACAGAAAGGTCCAAATCCAAAAAAAATGGAATCTGAATAACCTTCTCCTGTCTAAAAGAACATATGCTGAGTTAAAGACAAATGAGATTATTAGAATTATGTACTCTATAAATAGCTGTAAAGAGACTGCCTGTACCTAACAAATGTAATATTTCAATGCAGTTATATTTCACAGCTAGCTCCTAAATTCCCTCATGCAAAATACAAATTAATAAATGGGCCTAAATATCGCACTGCACATGTCAGCAGAATTGCTCATGTGTCCTTTAAGCATACTTTGTTTGGAGGTAAAAAAACTGACTGTGAAAATAGGTTTAGAATAATACTGGGAGAGCTTTCTTGTCTTATTGGTTATTATTACCAGACAAAACTGCTGCATGTTGTAAAACTTTTCTAAAATTTAAAGGACAGAAAGGAGGGGAAATGCTAAGACTGATAATAAGAGATTTCATGTCGCTGTCAGAAACATCAATATGACTTCAATCATGGATACAAGATGATGATTAAATTTAAGAATTCTATATCCAGAGAAAAATCACAGCATAATACCATGCTACTACCTTATGCCACCTTACAGTATTTTCCTTAAATATACAATGATTATTTTATTATGTGTGTTTTTGGAAATCAATGCCTCCAGATGACAAAGCTGTCTGTTGAGATCCCTAATCTTCTAATACAAATTATCTATCACACATTTATGCCAGAACTGCATGTAGCTGAAAACGTATAGTTGAGATATTTGAATGATTAGAAAATTTTTACAATTAAACCAGAAATTCTTTTTTTTTATTTTATTGTATTCTCAGCAGAGGTAAATGACTGTTAATTATAAAGTATATTTGTTTCATTTGACATAAGCTACTTTCAAGCTGAGAACTATTATCACTTTCAGAAAAGGAACTTTACCACTCTTTCCCAAATTATCATATTTTAAACAATGATTTCCTTAGAACTGCTTAGGCCTAGTGGATTATTCTTGTTGCCGGGATAACCTTTAAGCCCCTGATCCCCAAATTCGTTGGATTATAGCCCATTATCTATCATCAACAGTTCTCAGACTATCATGGATTCTTATCATAAAACTTTTAATTGAAAATGTTCCAACAGGGATAAGATTTGGAGGCCACCTGTGGAATACCCAGGAAGGTATTGAAAACATAATTTGGTAACTCCAGTAGTAAACTAAGAATCTTACAAATAAGAAGCTATTTGGCTAACAATGGGTTTGCTTGTAGCTTTGGGGTATTTCTGAAGTGATTTGCTAAACTGACTCTCTAAAGCAATTAAATTCACTTCTGAAAAATATTAAGACTCACTCTCCAGCTGTCATGGCATAACCAGAAGGAGATGAGTATCATGGGAAAACTAAACTCTTGCCTCTCCTGGGCTTCTCTTCAATTATACATTGGTATGTCACAGGCAAGACACTTATTGACATTTATGACATTTTATGCAAATGTGTCTGGTTGGGAGTTTTTTGGGTTTTTTTTTTAACAACACTTTTAAAAAGTTGCAATTTATTTGTGCAATTGGGTTCCCTGCTCCCCTGTAAATCATGTACCTCGTCCGTTTTCTTGCTTTCTGGGTGAATCTGTCAAGTTGCCATGTGACAGGCAGCATTTGGTTCAGTTCTTTGTTCTAAATTTGCATCTTATTTCTTGTGCAAAGGAATGATTAGGCAAGGTGAGAGTTCCTGGAGAGAGGGGAGATGTGTCTGTCCTGCGGAAAGAGGAACATTGCCTGGGGAGCTGTGCCAGGCAGAGGGAGAGGCAGGGTCGGAAGGGCAGGCTGGGCACTCACAGAGGGTCTGTGGCTGAACTGTGCAGGGAACAGATTTCCAGGCCTTGACAACCTTCTGAATAACCTTCCTGGATCAGCAGGGATTATTAAGATTTTACCACTCTTCAGAAAGTGCAATAGGCTGAAACTCACCTGGAAGCAGGGATTTACCTTGGCACTTGTTTTTAAGTTGGTTTTGTATTTTTGCCTGGGCTTACTTAGCTATTTGGAATGCTCTCCAAAAAAAAAAAAAAAAAAAGGCCACAAATATTTTAAATTATTTTGTGATGAAAGCTAATTTTTGAGTTAAATGTCTTTTAGTGTTTTTAAGAACAGCATAAAGGCAAAGATATTCTAGAAGAATTAGTAATTTAGAGTTCAGTTTCTGTGAGTTTTTTCTTCTGGACAAGTATCTGTTGACATGATTGATAAATAATAAGAAAAATGAATTCAAAACTGATTTAAGAATTTGCGCTATAATATTAAGCCATTAATGTATAAAAACATGTAATGCTGAAATTTTTCAGTTATGTCTATTTTTTACACACCTTGAGGACTTTGGTTGGTTTGTCAGGTTTCTTTGTTTAAAAACAGTAGCTTTTACAGTAGTTCACTGAAAAGTGTAGTGGTGCTCCTATTTTGATACTCTTTGCTGGGATCAATAGAAATAATCAGGCTTCCAAATTTCCTGTCAGTGATACCCACACAGAAGTTTAGTTGACCAACAACATCAGTCTCACTTCTTGCACAATTGGGCTCAAAATCTTAGGTTTTGCGAGTATCCAGTTTATCTACCTGTAATTTGTTTGGTGCTTCTTATTCTTACTACACTAAATATTTTCCTTCAGTTTCCCCTTGCCAGCAGGTACATACAAGAAGAGCATAATTATAGTAGAATAATAGTTTTTTGCAAAGATTTTAGATGCAGGTTATATGTAGATACGAGACGATATAAACAAATTTTAACCTGATGTCTGTTTGCTTACCCATGTTCAACAAAGATCATATAATGTCATTTTTTTTGTCATCTCAGAGGTGAAGATAGATGGGTTGTGAGCTTGGCCATGCTCTGCTCTTTAGACAACTCTTGGTTTGCAGTTGGTCAAGAGGAAGAGGCTCGTTCACTCCAGCAGAGTTCTTTATTACACCTGCTCTGCTCGTTCTAATTTGTTTTGCTGTGCTGTGTTTGTAGCTAAACCTGGTGTGAAGAATGAGGAGCTCATGAAGCTCATTATGCTTCATTTGATTTGAAAATTAAATTTTGCAATTTGAGACTTGTAAACACTTTTGAGAAGCATTGCTTCCTGTAATGGAAAACAACACATTCCTACAGTGTTGTTAGGAAATAAATTTGTATCATGAATCTTTAATAAGTCATTCAATATGTTGCACCCTTGGGCTATTGATATACCAGGAATTGTACCTGTGCTCTGGAAAAAAAAAATGTGCAATTTGGAAATCTTTTTTTTTCTTTCCAAGACATGTAACAATCTGGATCTTATTAAGTTGGTAATAAGCCACAGCTATTTCAGCCTTTTCTTCTCGCACTAAAGCTTCTCAAAGACAGAATGCTTTTTGTCATGTCTGCTTCCCAGCACTAAATCTTGGCACGTTTGTTTCAGCAGGACTGAAAAGAGAGCACAATTCTATTAAGTATCACACTTTCCAGTATATACTGCATATATTTTCAGTATCCTTTAGGGTTTTTTGGTTGAGTTAGTTATTGAATCAGACTTTCAGGAGACCAGACAGTGGACAGGCTCCTGCCCACACACCTTCCAGCTATACATAAAGTATTTATTAGAAGAAGGCTGAGAAGAGAAGACCAGGTTCTTTTTCCAGAGGTCTAATGTAGAACTTAATCTGTTATCTGTGAATAACAAGAAAATTTGTGTGCAACAATAGTCTTGCAGAGTCTCTTGAAAAGATGCCTTTCTTCTTTGACAAAAACCCTGTATTTTATGTGTGTTGACATGCAGCCCTACTCAAGAATGTTTTCTAACAACTGGAATCAATAGATACAAGAAAGTCTAAGTGAAGTATGATTGTTTCAATGCTATATATATATATATAAAGGAGATGTTATTTTTCCAGAAGGTTTTACAACTTTTAGACTTGGAAATTAGATAATTAAATTTTAGAAATTGTTTACCTGGAGTTAGTTAAGAAACTTGTCCTGTTTAAATAGCCCCTGGCTAATTTTTCAGAAACCTGGATTCTTTTTCTTATGCTTTATTTCACCAAACTATTTCTGATTTTATTTTTTTTCAACTGAAAAGTAGAGATGGCTGCAATATTCTCCTTTGGTCCTTTCTGAGATTAAAATTCCTCAGGCAGAAATTACCCCTCAAATAACCCCCAGTACTTTTATTTATTCCATGGACATTTTTCTTTTCAGAAAGAGCCATGAAAAACAGATGATATCCTTCCTTTTAACAAGGGCCTCTTAAACTTGTAAAGAGCCCAGAATTTCCTCCCAGCCAAAGAGTACTTGACTCTGTCTTTCCTAGTACATATTTCTCTTGACCTCTCATCCCTCCCATTGCTTTCCTCCATGGATGTCTTGGAACACAATGTCTAAAACTCCTATTTTAGCAGAAATTCCCTCTGTGCTGTGTAAATAGGGATCACTTCATATATCTGCAACTAGGAACTCCTGTTCGTAGACCCCAGTGTGATATTTGCCTTCACCAGTGTCATGACGTTGACTCGTGCTTTGCCCAGGCTCAAACACCGCCTGGACTTTTTTTCTGAAGAACTTCCATCTGACCTTTGATCCTTTATTTGTATTTGCAAAACTGATTAGCCCTGCTTCAGTAGTTCCTTCGTACATCGAAATTTGCTTTAAAAAATGTGTGTGTAGGTGCAACACAGAAGTATGGATGTGGAATTAATGCATATTAGCAGTAGCTCTTGATTAAGACTAGTCACAATGCTAATAAATATTGTTGGGGAGTTCATGAGTTTCTGTGTCTTGCCCTTAGCTCAGTTAGACGTCTGAAATGCTCCCAGAAGTCAGACTCCGAAGTTGCAATGTCAGGCTGAATTAAGTAATTAAGGACAGAAGCAGACCCAAGGCTTCTGCACAAGAGACTCAATTTTGTTTTCAAGCTCCATGCAAGAAATTGTTGGGTTTTGGTTGGCATGGGAGGAAGACTGAGTTGGTTCAGCCTGGAGAAGAGAGAGCTCCAGGGAGACCTTAGAGCCCCTTCCAGGGCCTAAAGGGTCTGCAAGAGAGCTGGAGAGGGACTTTGAGCAAGGACAAACTGACAGAAGGAAGGTTTAATTAGATATTGGGAAGGAATTCTTCCCTGTGAGGGTAGGGAGGCCCTGGCACAGGTTGCCCAGAGAAACTGTGGCTGCCCCTGGATCCCTGGCAGTGCCCAAGGTCAGGTTGGACAGCACTTGGAGCAACGTGGGATTGGATCAAGGCGATCTTCAAAGCCCCTCAACCAGAACTGTTCTACAATTCAAAGTTTGTGTTTAATTGTGCAGCAGGTTGAGGTCACATAAAAAAATCCTATTCCATGTGTGCAGTCTGGGATTTGAGTGACCAAGTGAGCAGGGAGCACACACAAGGGTAATTCAAAAGACTTTGCCGGAGCTTTTCAGCTTCTGATTTCCACACAGGAATTCTGTCTTTGCTAATAAGCTGAAATCTTCCCCTGGCAGTGAATGCTTGTACTGAGTCACATTAACTTCTGCAGCTATTCACTATGCAAATTGGGGGGGTTGCCATGGCAACCTGCTGCCTAAAACAGCCATCCCTGCAAGCCCAACAGGCCTGTCTGATGTCGAACCCCGTGGTGCTCGGGATCTGCTTTGATCCCAAGGAGCCAGTGTCGGATACGTGGTGAAGGGGACAACAGTGCACAGACATCCTGCTCTGTGTGCAGCCAGCGAGCATTTCCCCTTTGTGAGGTGAAACCCACAGCCTGCTCTTCCTTTGCATGGAAAACACCACCCACGCACTTATTTTTTGGAGGATTATTTTCTTTTACATTGGAACTAAGGCAAATGATAATTTGTGACAATTAACTGTGACCTTTGGTGTTTTGTAATGAGATAACTCTTAACAGTTTTTTTCTAGTGAGGAATAAATTATTGTGTGATTACATTAATTTCTCCATTATATTCCTTGCATATGTTTTGCATTAGTTAGCCTATCAGTCTTTTATTTTCTTTTCTTTTTTTTTTTAATTTGCCTTAGTCTTTCACAGCAATAACAGAAATCAGTTTTTCCTTAATTTCACTAATAATTTAATTTTTGGCCTGTTTGAGGCAGACTGAGCAGATGACATCTGTAGCCAAATATTACTCAAAAGGCTCTGGAATGGTTAAAACCACAGCAATGTTGTTAGAGCACAAATGCTCCATCATTCACACCTTGCTGCTAAAGAGGAGCAGTGTTTGTAGAAAGGCTTAGAGCTAGAGTAGTACCAAATACAAAATACAGCAGGCAACCAAACCACCTGATGGATTGGTACAGGGCTTACCTTCACGACGCTCATTTTTCTTCCCAGTCTCTGCACTTCCAGCCTTTGCTGCGGACACAGAGCGTTCCTGTGTTTTTCATTGAATTTGCTGTACAACCTGGGGGTTGTTTCATTTTCTACCCAGCTGAGAAGTTTCCTTGTTAACTCGTGTATAGGCAAACCTGGCCTCCTCTGCAGAGCCCTGCCAACAGTCACGAGCCTTCCCTGAGTTGTGCTCAGCCCTTTCAACTCTCCCTGGACGCCTCAGTGGGCTTGAAGTTGTTTCCACAATCCCTGTAAGTACTTTGGTATCACAGGCCTAGAAAGGCCTTCCTCTGCTGAGGCTGGTTCTTTGAACTTGTCAAGTTTATTTTGGAGTGGATGTATTCTTTGCTTTCTTGTGTGCTCCTCCTCTCCCTCTCCCCCTACCCAACAAGAAGTCTGCTTCAGCATCTCACCCCTTTGGGAGTTATAAACCAGTTTCTTGTTTGCAGCCCAAATTTCTTCTTTGCTTTACTGCTGATGTGACAACACTATCAGAAGCTTTAACAGCTTTTTTTTTATTCCTCCCCCATGGTTGCTATCACTAAAGTATTTGTAAATTACAGTTGTTCAGTCAATAAATTAACTTTATTGTGTATTTAAGCTTATGCTTAAAGTAATTCTGGAACCCAGAATGCCAACAAATTTTGCCTTGATTTCTCAGCAACAAATGAGGTTGGGTCCTGAAGCTCTGGTGAAAACGAGAGTGTGCTTGGAGACTCATGTGCAGGCACATTTCCTTGAGACAGGAGGAGATAAACTGCTTGTCAGAGATCCTGAATAGAGCACCCACTGTTTCTTCTTCCCATCCCTGCTTCTCCATCCCAGGACTATTTTCAGCCTTTAGAAAAAATCCAAGACTCCAGAGTCAAGACAGAGGAGTAAAGCATAGAAGAAAAATCTCGAGAAGTTGCCTGTGAAGAACTGTGACTCCTATGAATAGAACACCATAAATGTGACCATCAGGGCCCTCACTATTGATACATAATCACAGTTTCTTATCATCTGCATTTATTATCCTTCAAAGGCAAAGCTCTCTCACTGGACGAAAGTTGAGAACCTGGTTTTGAGAGAAAACTCAAAACACATGAACAAAAGTTATTATTTTTCTGTTGAATTGATGCAAACAAGTGCTTCAAAAGATTATAATAACTTAATTCTTAATAACATGCTCAGCCCTAAAATTCATAGATCTAGGAAAAATAAATTTTAGTTTGTGAATGTCTTCATCAACTTGAAGACAACGACCGATTATACAGGATTTTGGTGCTAAAAAGCTCTCTGAAAAAATATTTTAGACCCTAAAGTTGAGTGTAACCTTTAGCAGAAAGTGCCTTGCCTTAGCTGCCATGCAATGCAGTGTTGTGAGAATTTTGGAAAAAGATTGGAATATTGCGATGCACAGCATTAAGCTGGACATGGTTGAAGGCTGAATGAGTGACAAATGCCTCTGGAAATGTTTAAAGAGAGCTGCCTCTTTCACAAGGACACTTGAAAGAAAACAGCTTTGAGAAGAAAAAAAGATAAACTTTAAAATACTTATTTTTTATTGAAAGAAAATGGGCTCTGTTTCATATAGAAAAATTCTCGTGTAGTAAAAGATCAAATGTTCAAAGAGATGTACTTCTTTGTCAGCAAGGCAAGCTCTTACAGATTTGTCTAAAACTAGGGAAATTTTATCAAAAAAGAAATTAAAAATTTTTAATCCTCTAAATTCAAAACTAGCCAGATTTCCCTTTATTTTCAGTGAGACTTAGCAGATGTTTGACACTGTAAACACTAAAAGCAAAAGGATGACTTTTCCAGTTCAGGACTCCAGTCTTCCTCCTCAGACAGGAGAAGGTTTAGAAGGAATATTTCTGTAGAGCCTCAAAAAATATTTAATTCTTAATTTTTCAGCTGTATGTACAATAGTTTTCTGAACTGCTGCATTCCATAAACAAGCCTATTTTTAAATTAGACCCAAATATGTTAGACACAGGTCTGCCAGCTTTAGGTAAGGGTCAATCAAATGATGGTGGTCACAAGTTAATCGTTGTTGTGGCGCAGCAGGGAAGGAGCAGGGAGGCAGGGCTTGTACCTTTGTGGGTTTCCCTTCCTTGAGGACAGCAGGGAGATGAAAGCACACTGATGTATTTGCATTAAAAATACATTTACCAAACCGTAGGAAAGGAGCAGGTAAAGAATACTTGAGTACTTTCCCAGCCTGATATTCATATTTCCAACTTAAATCTCCAGCATCTGATTAAATAGCACCACTGATTCCATTAAATGCGTGTGTGGAATGAACACACATTTTCAACACTAGGCTCCAGAAGCAATTTTAATTAGAAAGAAGGCACATTTCTATACAGCACAGAAAATTTTATTTTTCTTTCTTTTGTTCTCACTTTTAATTGAACATGGTTTCTGTGAAAGTTATTAGATGTTATGATATGTGTGATTTTGGAAAAGGAAAATGTATCTCCCCACGAGTAAAGATAACCTATCTAAAAGCACGAGGCTTATTGTAACTTTTGAATGCTCTTCATGAGAAAGAATGCCTTTATAAAGAGCATTGTTTCTGATATTATTAATAAATTATACTTATCATTGCTTTCTCACAGTAGTGGAAAAAAGCACTGTAATATTACTTGTTTACCTCAAATGTCACATCACTCAAAGTTGGCATTTTCATATGCTACTTGTAAATCTAAATTTCCTTTATAGTAACAAAAGAAGCATCTGAGAGTGGGCTTTTTCTTACTGAAAAATGTATATAAAATATATTTTAAACTGTGTGCAACAAACTTTACCCAGAACTTGAACATTGCAGCTTAAGAGGCTGGATTGTACAAAAATGGGAATAGGTTTTTGTCAGCTTATGTTCCCCACTGGAATTTGCAATTAAGTATTGAAGAGACCATAAAGAGTGAAGCAGGGAGGCGTAAGAATGTTCAGTAAGGAAAACTAAAAGAGAAAAAACAAAATAGACACAGGAGGCAAATGATGAAATGTGTATTCCTTCCTTCTGCCCACCTTTAATTGTATTAACAGCCAGGTTTTAGCAGTAATCTTTTCATTTTCCCCCATTAAAAAATAATGGAGTTTATTCTGTACTCTGCTATATTAGTTTTATGTGGGGGTGACTTTAACACAGCTTTTGAAATCAGAAACCTCAATTCAACATGGATATCACAGAGCACAGTCTGCACCCACCTTGAGTGAAATCCTGACCCAGCGAAATCAATGGCAAAATTCCCATTGACTTCAAAGAGGGTTGGATTTCACACCCAATCTCCTCTTCCTTTTTTCTTCAACCTCTCTGCTTTTGCTAAATGGGATTGCTTTTCCCAGATGGACCTCCTAATGCTATGCACAATGATAATTTCCTCTTGCTTTCATAAAATGGTGCAAGTCTTCTCAGGAAAACCCTGTATTTTCTTCTACTTTTTGGTACAATACTGATGTCCTGCACAGCATGGCCTGAGTGCCATCCCCTGATCTCTTGTCTTAACAGTGTTTTGTCTCTTTTTTTTCACTCACAATTTCAGAAGGCATGGTTTTCAGTTCTCATGTTAAATATCACTGGGCTGTATACCACGAGAGCACAGGTTTTTCATGAGGACTCTGTTCTACAATGAATATTTATACCCACACATAGTCAACCACACAAACAGCTAAGCTGCAATGTGGTTTTAACTTCCACCTTGCTCATAACCTCCATTCTGCTACATTTTAATCACATCATCTTCTTGACACTTTAAGAAATAAACTAGAATACTTTATGTTTATATATTTGAAGCAGCTGACCCCTTGTGTTATTCTTGGCATTGCATTTAAAAGCTGAATTCCCCATTCTTGATTAATTTAAGCTTTTTCTGTGAAGACCAGCACCATATAGGCAGATATGGTGGTTCCTTAATCAGTAGATAGAAGGCTCTATTTACTGCATGCCTGTTTTATCTGACTGTTACACCTTGTCCCTAAACATTGTAAATATCTTTAAGGATTAGGCCTTTCTTTAAAAATAACTGCTAAATAAGGCTGTGCCATTTATTAGAAATGTTGGACAGAGGTACAGACATCCTCTTTGCAGTTGTTGCTGAGTAGTCATAGCTTTTATCTCCTGTAAATATGATAAAACCCTTTTATAACTTGTTTACATTATGAGCTATACTTGTGATTATATATTAATTGCAGAGAAAAGAAGCATAGACTAAGCCCTCAAATGTCTGGAAGTTTTTGTACGTCATCTAACACAAGACATTTCCATAGGTTTGAGTTGCTTGCTCCTGCTTGTTCATCCAAGGCTGGTAAGTCTAAAACTTGGCCTTTTGAACTGTATTTTTTGCATCTGAAATGCACATACTAAATAGCTAGAGAGAATATGGATGGTGGATATAGAGAGAGAATACAGAGTGGATAACTCAGTAATTTGAATGCATTTATGGGAGACTGACTTTGCCCAGAGCAGGAGCAGGTGCCGAACCCTGTTATGGAAAGCTTGCTGACTGCTCTGCAGACACCGAGCTCTGATTCAGCTGCTGACAATGGTCCCAAGCTCATCATCCTGAAATGCTGCCCTCCTGTTAGACTTCCTTGAGAAAAAAACAATCTTTTACACCTCTAATGGCAGCAACTTGTTTTCTTTTGGATCTGCTTGGCCCCGTGTCATAGACATAGAACAAGCCCTGGGGGTTAGGTAAGGCTTTCTGACAGCACCAGCCTGGTTTTTCAAAAATTCTCTTCAATTAAACAAAAAAAATGCATATCCCCTGCTAAGTGAAGTGCTATGTATTCCTTCAACATGACTTTCAGCTTTTTTCTTGCTTTTAGTTTTTAGATCTACCCAGTTTATGGGATAGTAGCTATACACCTGCCATAGTTTGGTCAAGAATTATGATACCACTATAATACTTTGATAAGTAGTGAATGGAATATCTTAAAAGTTGAAAGTATTTGAAAGAATCCATCCATTTCTGTACTTCTTGAAACATCTGTACAATGGGAATTTTTTTGGTAGTAGGAAGAAGTTATATGGGACTGCTCAGAATTACTCCAGAACTGCAGCAGGTAATAACAGTAGAAAAGGAGGCTAAAATCTTCTATTTTAAATATATTATGATTGTCACTTAGAGTAAACTAAATTGAAATTAATCTGTTCAATATTTACCGTATCCATCTTTGTATGGTGGATGAGGGTTTTTTTAGATAGTTTAACCTATTAGTGCAAAACTAATTGTGTTAGAAATACAAGATTTTTAAATACCCTCCTAATAAATTCCACCAAAGGTTGCTTTCTAATATACTTATATATACATTTTAATGGTTCTGTATTCACTGCTGTCTCTCTTTAAAGCTAAATTTTCCAAGTTCTCAGCTGTAAGAAGTTACACTAAAAAAAAATCTTAGGTAAGAACAAAAATGTACAGATTTACAATCTCACAAGGAACACCTCTAGAGTGTATCTGGCACCATGATTAAAGGTAATGCTTTTGTAGTTCATAAAATTGCAGTATTAGACAATAAAAGATCCCAAAATTAGATACAAGAGTTTCTAGGAACTCAGACTAGCTAGATTTAACTAGAATGCAATTTATTTCTATTATGTGCATAGGGAGATGTTAGAGAACTTGACCTTCCACCATGTAGCACAAAAGCGTTTACAACTCCATTAAACTGAGGATATATGTTTCAGCTACTCCGTGTCTTCCTCCAAGATATTTAATTTTGCCAGTGTTTCCTTTAGCTGGAAATGAAAGGAATCCTGTCAGTAAACCAGAAACACAAGTTAATGTGTCAGGATTAGGAAACATCATGTTTTCTGATCTTTGAATTTTCAGTGGGTGAGAGTCCGTGGCTCTGAAGCGCTGCACAAAAGGATTGCAGTTGAAAAGCACCATCATAAAAGCTGTCCTTATTCAAAGGTATGTGCTTCCATCTTGAAAACTCGTGGTTTTCTTTTTGGAGATTTATTAATACTAAATTGAAGTTGGTCACTATTTTATTATCTTATCAGTATTCTGAGTATTTTTTTTTTTGCTTTTGAAATAGATAAAACCTGCCATTATGAACCATTTACCCTCTTCATTTATTATTAGTTTTTTAAACAATTAAAAAAAAAGAATAAACGAGGTTGCAAATTGTCTAAAGGATGGGATGATACATCTTAAAATCAAAGTACTGTCAGTCACATTTGCTTATGATCTGGTAGGAAAATGGCAGCTGCCACAACATCTGACAGAAACTCTTTGATGTTTCATAGGAAATTATTTTGTTGTTAAAAGTTGTATTGATTTCTCAAACTCACATTAACGTTGCAATTCCAAGTCTGTCACGGTGTGAGAATTATGCATAAACCCAACAATGGCTGGAAGGATTAGCGGAGTCAAGTGGAGGGAAGGAGTCCTTTAATGTGCTACATGGACGAGCTCGATAGTCCTCAAGAACATTTCCCTCTTGCCCAAGTCTCTAATCCTCTTCCAGGGCTGACTCAAGTGAAATCCGAGGAGATCCGAGGCCTCGTCCCCGCCCACAGGGAAGGCATTTTCTCTTTCATCGTTTCCACCAGAAAAGAAAGATGAAGAGGAAGTGAGGAATCAGGAAAATAAGGAGGCCAAATGATTGCGAAGGTCAAACAAAAAAAAAAGAAAGTCAAGGATCCTCCTTGAAGAAGCTTTTTGAAGTTAATCAGAGAGTTGGTTTGACATCTGCCAGCAGTTCCTCTGACATTGAGATGGGCCTTTGGCTTATGTCAAGTGAGTAAGCTCTGGTTTATTATATGGCTTTCCATATGTTTGTGCTTTTAACACATTTTGAACAGTGTCATTAATGACTCCCTTTGTTCTTCAGCAGTCGTTCAATTTTTTTTTTTTTTAACTAAATGGTTAAAAAGCGACTTTTCACTTTTAAATACTTGAATGCAGCATCTACTTGACAGGCCAGGTTAGCTAGCTTAAAAATCTTTGAGAACTTAGTAATGTTTATCCATACCTGGAGTTCAGATTTCTAATGAGCAGTCACATAAGTTACAAAGTAAATTTTAATTTAAAAATATTTACTTGTTACTCTCTTCAATTTACTGTTTCATGAACTTGCAATTAAAGTAAATAAGGTTATTGTGTGGACAAACTGAGAGCCAGCGGGTCAAAATGGTGACACTGAATGGCTGAGATCCATGAGATAAACACAGCATTTTCTGCATTTTAATGGGTTCTTTAGGTTTGGATCTGGAACCTGCTAGGAAAGCTTCAAATTAAGATGATGGGTAAATCCTTGTCATGCAGGTAAAAAGGAAGTCAGTGCTCTCGAGCAGAAAACAGCAGAGTAAAGCATGTACTCCAACAGAGTAAAGCAGCCTGTTTTCCTGATTGCCTTCGGTTTTCTGATTTTAACATCTCACATCCTCTCTCTGTTTCCAGAAATCTTGGATTTCTGAAAAGATGTACATTTTCTCCTTTTCATTTAGTCTGGTGGTTTTTCGTCTTTACCTTCCAAGAGGTGATTTTTAGATATCCCAGAAGTATTGTTTCACAAAAGAGAAAAAAGGAAAAAGGTTATTCAGAGCGGACCTGGTGCAGATAACACCCTGTTCTTACTTAAGCTGACCTTTAGGTATTTCTTAATGTGCTTAGACTTTTGCAATGCTATTTTAGTAAAACCACTGATGTTTATTCTTTTTAATTGAGTTTAATTGCCACATAATTTTTTCAGTTAATGGAGGAAACTGCTCCCATTTACCCGTTTCTATGACCCTCTGTAGCCAATTAACACCCGGACTCTGGGGCTCCAGTTAAGCAAGGACATCCTGCAGGGTCATCCCCACACATCACAGGGTCCTCTGCCCAGACACAGCTCCTACAAAACCACACAACAGTGATGTTAAGGAACAGCCAATTATCAAATGTGAACTATGAGCTGCCCACAGCACATTGTGTGCTGAAGTAGTCATTTAACAAAAGGAAAATATACAGATTTCCAGTGCTTATAAAAATATAATTTTACCAACTTTATGTGCTCAGATCCCCAAGATCTGAGGCCGATGAAAATATGTGAGTGAGAAATTAGGGAATTTGCTGAGTGGTTCCTGTAAATTTCAGTTGATAAAATGCATGATTGAACAATACAGTTACAAATTAGGGGAAAGCAAAACAATTTACATTCGTGTTTTTCCCCTTTTCCTGTTTTTTTTTTTTTTTTTTTTTTTTAGCCAAGAGAGTGGCAATGTTCTTTATTCTATTCTTCGCTCCACTCTGGCTTCTTCTCAGCAATATTTCCTAAGTGTAAGATAAAACAACATTTAAATCAAGCCTTCTAAGTGAATGATTCTGCAGGTTCTTTTGAACTAAGCTGTATGCCTCTCATTTTGGAGATCATTTATCCCGTAAAGAAGTATTTGCTTAAGCTATGTGCTTTTTCCCATTTACAACAAGCAAACTACCACAAAAACATCAGTGGCTAAATCACAAACTTTCTCATGGGTCCCCTGTGATTAAATCATTAAAACTCCTTCCATCTGTAAAGTGTTTACGAGTGCAGTTGCTGACAACATCTGGATACAAGCAAAGAGACACTATTCTTTTGTCCCCTCAAAAGATCTAACCAGAAAGGCTTTCTTTAAACAAAAATTAAATTTACAGCATAAAGCAATTCATTTTCAGCCCTGTCCTGAAGGATAGATTTGTCACAGAGCAGACACGTGTATTTTTATTAGTTAAAGTGACGTGCATCTGTTGTGGAAGCTACTGAAAGTCTCCAAGGTTGAAATTTTTCTTTGTGTACCCAGCTAAGAGAAGGAAGGATTTGGTTTCCTCTATTGCAAGTTTCCAGCCTTGAAGAAAGAGCAGAACTATCGCAAATGAGGACAGAGCTCACCTTCCTGTAAAAAGCTCAAATCCTATGTAAATCTCATACGTTAATTTTGAAAAAAGTTATATTACTTGATAGTGCAATTACAAATAGCTTTCTAAAAATGGCTTGAAGGATATTGTAGTTTTTAATCATTTGAACACAGAAGGAAGTCTGCTGTAGTCACCTGGGGCACCACGAGAAAAATCTCTGCTACAAAGTTTTCTCTTTCTTTTTGGTGTCGGATATCTAATTGTCTATCTAAATTGCAATAAGGACCTCAAAGCGTAGGTTACACTTATTTCCAGTTAATAACATTTGAAGATAAGAGAACATTTTCCCTTCAGTGCTCCTCAAAAAAACAAAACTCAGACTGAAATTGTTCTTTTAAAATGAATGCGGTTAAATGGGATTCTGCAAAAAGGTAAAGCAGAGTATTTATGATAATATATGCAAAAAGAAATCACTTGTCTGTGGTTTAATTGGTACATCCATGAGCCAGTTTCCTTCAAACCATTTGTTGCACAGTTATTTTAGCCTCGTGTCCTAAGGGGAGGGTGTTGGTGTGACAGCATGCTCTGCCTGCTCTCCCTGGCTCCCTTCGGTAAATGTTGAATTTCTTGGCCAGTTCCAGCTCCATTTGACAAAGGGACAGAAGTCTCAAAGATAATTAAGTTCCTGGAAGCTTCATGACAAGTGGTGTCCAGGGGATGGGGTAGAACTCAGACTAATGCTCTGCTGAGGAGTACCACCAGACAGGTTCTGGTTTATCCCCTCGGTGCTCCTCGCAGAGAAACTGCTGCACAACCACTGCAGGAGGTGCTGCAAATAAAATTGGAGTTCCTGGGGTAGAGACAGAGCTGGACCCAAACAGAAGGGCCGTGGAAAATATGAATAATTAAAAGATGGCAATAACTGGTTTGCTGTGGGCATGGAAGGTAACTCAGGTTGTGTGAGGTCAGGGGGAAAATAGAATCTACAAAACAAGCTACATTAATTCTCCCAGTGACTTGAGATTTGTTAGCAATTTGAGAAAATTGGAGTTGGTGGGTGTAAGAAAATAGAAAACTTGCTATTTTCGGAAGGCAGGACTTAGTAGCAGATTGGATGTAATTTCACAGTAATGATGATAAAGCTTCATATCAGAGGTGAAAAATAACAAGAGGCAAAAAGTCTTCAAATATTTGTTTGAATTTAATAGGGCATTTCACCAATTTGTATCCTTATTATTTTCATCTAAGAAAAATATTTTTTTTTTTTAAATTCTGTAGCCTAAATATGAGATTAAAGTATAATCGCCTTCTCTGTATGAATTGCCAACAATTTCTCCAAAATCTTTATAGTTGGAAGAAATCTCAACATTTTTAAAGGGAGTGCTATTTGGGACAAAATTAACTTGCAGTATGATTGATAAGTTACAAATGTAGAAATTTAAATTAAATGCATCAACATGAATAAGTTAATAATCCAGGTATATATTTCACTTTTACCAGAAGCAGTGGAATAAATTTTTCTCAGATCTCTGAGAATGGAATGGGTGATTGCAAGTAAGGGAATGGTAAGTGAAGAATTATTTTAATTCTAGAAAGTCTAATTTAAAAGCAATGGATTTTTTAAATTGTTCTCTCAGGTAAAAAAAGTGTGAGGTATTATAGAATGTTATAATTTTGTTCTTTTACACGTCTCCTTTGGTATTCAATTATAGACACCATATGCTTCTTGGCTGTTTTTTCTCCCAGAAAGAGAAGTATAGTAATGATATATATGTATATATATTCATGAGGTAGGCACGTAAAAGTGCACAAAGTTACAGAGTCCACTGAAACAAACAGAACTTTCCTTAAAATATAAGTAACTCCTGCAAAGTATTCACTCAAATGTGTTCAAGGAAGATAATTTTTTTTTTTTTAAATGCAGTTTGCAGGTAAATGAACAAAATATCTAAGGAGCCCTACGAGCAGTTGTTCCCTGTGTTTTTTCTTGGTGTTTTTTTTTTTTTTTTTGTATTTTAGATATTTATTGGAATTCATAGTTTGGCCTCGCCCTGGCAGAATATGAATTAAGCAGCAGCATACTTATCTGCAATAGGTTTTGCAGATTAATGCAGTCTTGCCTTGTGTTTCCTATATTTCTTCCTTTCAACTTGTCAGTATTCAGAGCAGGAAGTGTAAGAGAAAGTTGTGTTTGAAGTTAAAAACAAAGAAAAACAAAACAAAACAAAAACAACAACAACAAAAAGCAAGCCTCTAGCAACTATAAAGAACTAACTGGGATCACGATTAAAGATAGAAGTGGCAAGAAATGAATAAAACTATTCTAAAGCTCTAGGCATCGTGAAAGAAAGAACATGAAATGTTTATATAGATAAGGGAGCCCTAATGAAAGAACAGAAATTTGAGCACCACTGAATTTTATCATGACATTGTCTGCAATAAGAAACCTGGATCAAAAACTCCGACAGCCCCTCAGAAGCTGGGGAGGCTCGCAGAGCTGCCTCCTGTATTAATCAGCAAACAACACCCTGCAGAGAGGCAAAAAGGAACTGTGTCACAGGAGCTGGGCCAGATCTGGCAAATTGGATGGAAGTTTGGGAGTGTCTTTGTAGGGATCAGCTTGGGGAAAAGCAGAGAAACTCAGGAAATATCCTTCAGAGGGTGAAAACACAAAAATATCCAACACTGCAGGCTTTCTGGGCAGAAATACAGCGTCTGTTCTTTAAACAGCCAAGGGAGGTGACAGCAGAGCAGTGACTGTTTGATGTCAATCAATATCATTGATCCAAATAAAAGCCATATTAAGAGGATGCAAAATTATGAGAAGCCATAATTTTTGCTCTTCAACGCTTTCGCTGTATCTTTGGAGCAAGAATTTCTCCACATTGTGGAGGAGTCTGCCTTCCACTGACTCCCTGGCAGCTAAAAACAATGGATTTTTTGTGGCCTATGTAAAGTTCCAGAACGTGGTGTTTAGATTTGAGAATCTACAGGAAATTGCCCTAAGATATCATTAGAATGCATGTGGCTGTTGTGTAGGGACAAGACCTACAGTTTAACAATTTTTATAAAAACAGAGGTTGCTGTTAATGGAGGAGGCAACTCAGTAGGTGAAGCCGTAGTAACAGAGCTATTTAACATCAGTTATATTTGTAGCTGGAGAAATATTTCTGTTCTAGAGGAATAATGAGGCACAGAAATACGTGGGAGTCTGTGAACCCAACAATAAGGACAAAAATTTGTCTGGGTCACCAAATAGTTTAGAGAAAATATAAAAAATACGTGATTTCTTGTATTCAGAATATTAACAAGAAGTAAAAATTAATCTCCAACTAACTTTTTTTTTTTTGATCCTGCATTATGTTATCCTCACAAGCACAGATTTTCCACTCTGGTACGTTACAGTCTGTTTGCTACAGAAAAGTAGATCTACCACGTAGCATTTTATTCTAGATTTTAGCAGGATATCCATAAAAAAAATTAAATGTTCGAGGGAAAACATTTAAATGCATATTATACTTCCAAAATAATTATTAGAATAGCACATATCCTCCCAATGTTTAAATTATATGTTTCCTTTGCAGTTGTTACTGTAAGAGTGTTTTTAATGATCTCTAACTAAAAGGGCAGCAGTCCCCATAAGACTTCTTGCTTTAGAATGCTGCATTTTCTTTTCTTTGTCTGCATTTTGGACAGACTACTAAAGAATTTTTTTTTCCTTAATAAGGCAAATTGAGCTCCTCTAGACTTTGAATTGAAAGGAAAAGTATGCTGAAGTGTAATCTTAGCTGTATCCACGGAAACCAGTTGCTCCACTGGAGAATATTCTGTATTCCACTCAATAGACTTGTGCACCAGAAAAGAAAACTGGTTTGGTCTGACTCATTATCCTCAGGAAAGCACGAAGTCTAAGGTTACCGTGAAGGTGCTTGTTGTTAAAAACCGTTCAGCCTAATAGTCCTTCGTGTTTACTCTGGATTTCTAATCAGGGTCCTCTGGCCCATCCAGGCTGAACCTTTTTACTCTGGGTGTAAACCAACTTCTGATCCCAAATAACTCGTTTTGTTGTCGTTTTGTGGGTGGGTGTCGTTAAAGGGTCTGATTCCCCCAAAGAATTCACATTTCTGCAGAGCCTCAGTGTTTATTCCTCTTCCGCACATGGGGCAGCAAAGGAAGTGAAAACTGTTCTCCATAAATTGCTTCCTGCTCTGAAACACTGAAATGGCTTTTTCAAAACTGGTATTATTGTCCCCATTTTGCTGTCTGTGTAAGGAAGGACTCGCAGAGTATAATGAAGACTTTGTAGAAGTGTGAAATGTGTTGGTGTCAGGAGAATGGGAAAGAAGCTGTATCTGGGGATCCTGAAAGTTCCAGAAGGACCTGCCTGCTGGAGAGGAGAACAGCCTGTGCCCCAACAGTGAGAGAAGTGTCTGAGCTGCTGGAGGGGCTGCGAAACAATTGCACAGATAAAATTGACAGATAAAATTGGCAACCTCAGAATAGGCGCAGAAAAAAATTCACTGTCAAATTCCTTCAGAATTTTTGGAATTCTCCAGCTTTGCCTCACTTTTCCTGACGTCTTTGTAAAATGAAAAGCAAGAAAAAAAGCATTCTCCGTGCAAATGGGATGATTTTATTTGATGGTTCCTCTTTATGCCTTTGTGAAAGAGGTAGCATGGAAGAAAAGCATTTAAAATACTGGATAATTTATAATATTATAAAAAGGCCAGCATAGAACAAGTAGGAGGATATTACAGAAGGATTATCCTGAGTACTGTGCTAGGAGCATCATCCCCTTCTGGAATCAGATGGAGGTTCTGGCATAAATGGCGAGTGGGCTTCAGGGTTTTGTGTGGGATGAGGTAAAATCAAAAATTAGGAGCTGAGAGATCAAGGTTAAGTTTTGGGTGGTTGTTTTTTAAGTAACAGGAAAAATAATCCAGTATCATTCCTGCTGCTGAAGCACCACCTAATTCGTATGACCTGATTCAGATGAAAGCTGAGTAAAAACAGATGAAATTCAACCCTGTACAGCTTCATACCTCCAAAATATCCTACTGCTATCAACCTAAAGCCTCCTTTCTGCATAGTTACAGCAGCAAATTGCATTTCTGTAATTTTCCTCCTCAGAATGTCATTGGAATGGAGACGCCCATGCCTGCAAAGCCTCGCCGTGCTCTTGTGCTCTGCCTTTCTGCCTTCCAGCAGCAGCCCCCGTGGGCAGCTCTCAGAGGAGCCCGGAACATTTCCGAGTGAGGCTTTTTTGGCCACGAGTTCAGAAAGACCTGACTGTACTGTGGAATGGGATTTCACAACTCCTTGACCAAGTCTGTTAATGAATGTTAGCAAAACTCTCAGGATGCATTTTCAGGGACTGAATAGGGAATATGCTTGACTAGAGAAATCTCCTTGTTTCCAGAACTTTGAAAAACTAAGGTTATACAACCTGTCTCATACTGAGCATCTTAAAATAAATAGTCACTTTAAAATCCAGAAATTTTTACTGTATCTCAACTTCTGTTAATATAAGTTGTTGCTGCCATCTAGAATCAGGACTTAATTGGTATTTTTAAACAGAACTCAAGATATTCTAACAGCAGAATTTTAGTGTTTAGAGAATTGAAAATTTAAAGAAATATTACTAAAAAGTATTCAGTTTTTTTTAGAGAGTGGTCTCATTTTATCAGTTGATTGTATTTTTCAAAAAGGAAATGATTTTGCCATAATTTGCTTTTGAGACTTGGTCTACACTCAGTTTCAACAGATCAATGCCTCTATTTCAGGCCACTATTAATGCTCTTACTCTGATGTAGTTTAACTTCCTAGGGTTTCTGATGTGGTCAGACATGTGATGTCTATAAAGGATTCCTTTTGAACATTTTTGTGTCCATTCATTTCAAACAGAAACAGCAGCAGCATTTATTTCATCAATTAGAGATTAATATTGACTCAAATCAAGAAAGGTGTTTTTTAAAAGATACATCAAACGTTCGACTTCTTTTAAAATCGTATTAGTATTTGCACAAAACTCTTTAAGTTATCACTCCAGAAGCCAGAAGGCTTTTGTCTTCTCTTTTATTATTAACTAAATACTTTTGATTAATGCTTCTCTGATTTTTATACTGAAACAAAATAATTGTTTGATCAGTGTATGAATTAACTAAAAAGGGATAGTTCTCATAAGAAATGTACCAAGCACTTATACTCTCAGTCTGCTTTTCATATAGCAATCCAACAATTTAGTCAGAATTCAAAGCTTTGTGTGTCCTGATTGGTATCCGCAACCAAATAAATCTATCTATTAACCATGTTGGTCAGTATATTCGGTATCTGAGTGCTGTGGCACATCTGCCATTGTCTAGGAAGTTCTCACCACTTAGGGAAGTTTTTCCCAGCTAATCAAAGTCCTTTAAAAAACCCAAACCACAAATTCTTCAAAGCATCTGTGGCACGATTCGGAGTAAGGATGGGTTTCAGGTTGTTTCAGTGGTAGAAACTAAGAAACAGCACCTTCTTTTAAAGAATGAATGGAGAGATTTGCAGAGCTAGTTAAAGCTGAAATAGGGAACAAAATGGAAGCAAACTGTTCTGATTGCATTTCTTCTGCTGCTGAAGGAATGGAAGGAGCTGTCACGGACTCAGAGGGTGCTGGGCGCTGCCCAGGCTCCCCAGGGAACGGGCACAGCCCCAAGGCTGCCAGAGCTCCAGGAGTGTGAACAACGCTCTGAGGCACAGGGTGGGGTGGGTGTCGGTGCAGGGCCAGAAGTTGGACTCAATGATTCTTGTGGATCTCAGGATGTTTCTATGATTTCTCGTGCTGACATGGAACATGGACTGCTAAAGCTGGGTTATAGTTTTATGGTCAAGCCAAATTCACTCTGCAATTCAAGTCACGCCAGGGAACGGTGAGTTTGCACAAAGTAATACCAGAGGTTTTCTGTAAAACCTGAAATGCAGTTTTGAATGTTTAAAAAAATGTTATTTTAGCTCGTTATCTAATTAGGCAGCAGTTTAATACCAGCCAAACAGGTCTTTCTGTGAGAGTGTGTGGTAGAAATGTGTTTGTGACATTCCCATCCTACAGAATGGCTGCAGTCACCCTGCTCTTGCTCTGAGATCTGTGACAACACTTGCTCCTCGTGTCTTTCTCTTTGTGGCACTGAGCCAACACGGTGTTGGCAAGGGAGAGAAACACAAAAGGAATTCCTGTAATGCTGCAAAGGGCTGAGCTATGCTTTATTACCTAGCACCTGACTCCAGGAGCAATGTGCTCTCTCCTTGCAAAGGACATGTGCAATTACAGAAATGAAAAGAATCATGTATAGATTGAGGAAAAACAGAAATAAGAGCTCTGGCAGGGCCAGAAGTTGCCAGTGCCGTGGCACAAAGCTCAGCTGCAGGTGGTATTGCTTGCTGGATCAGCACTGTGTCTCCAGCAAAAGGGAACAAGATTAACATCAAAGTTAAGGATAACTGCAAGGTACTGGAGCTGTTGCACTTGGGGGCAGCTCCCTCTGTTCAATTCACACACTTCTAACAATGCATCTCGGACCACTGATGACTGTGGTTAGACCAGTACAGTCTAGAGACACTTTTAGGTGCTAAGAACTAAAATGAGAACTGGTTCCAAGCACGAGTTTAGTTGCTGCAGCGTGTTGTCATGGAAATGTCTTGCTGTGGGCTTGTTGTATCAAATCTGTGCAGTTCATGTGGGGAAACAGTTCCAACACCGAGGCTGAAAGCACCGTTCAGGCTCCGTTCCTGGGCTGCTGGGGTTGTGGTCGGGGGAAGGACAGCCACAGGAGGAACCCTGCAGCGATGCTGCTGCCAGCTCCCGGCTCCCGTGGCCCGTGCTGTCGGTGGGGACATCCCCACGTCGCTGCTCTGGGATGGGGTGGGACCTCCAGGGAAATTCTCCTCAGCTGCAGGTGCTTCTTCAGCACATTTCTTGGGGCAGTGGCTTTGGAAAGTGATGGAGTGACCTCTATAGCTTTTTGCATGGATTGATTTTCATTCCCACTGTTCCTGAATGATTCAGTTGATCTGTGACTGCACAATGCTGAAAAGAATTTCGTTCTCCAAGTCAATAAACTTGGCCTTTAAAAGAAAAAAAAAATGAAAGGAAAAAAAGCTCGAAATATTTCTGAAACAGACATTAGTGATGGCAGAAATAAAATAGTTCCTACTGTTTGCCTGACATTAATTAAGTGTGCATTGATTTCAGTGTTTTGTTTTTTGCTTTTTTTTTTTCTGTTGAGGTATCCCAGATGGTTTTACCCAGGTCTTTTCCTTTGAGATTATGACAGGGGCTTAACAAAAGCGCTGAACTCTCTAAATCTTGGAGACACATATTCTTAGGGCTGCAAGTGCAAAGTAATAGCCTTGATATGATAGTTTGGGAAAGCAGAAGTTTTTATTACTTCATTTAGCTGAGCTCCATAAAAGAATAATCTTGCCATAAAACAAAACATGTCATGCTCACACACTCAGGAAGACCAACTCAACCTTGCAGCCTTCAGCCAAAAAGGGTTGGAGGGGGATTTTTTATCTTGTTTTTGGAAGAGTTTAGGTGGTTTTTGGGAAAAATGGGTTTCTCCTCACTGCTACTTGGTTTGTTCAAGGCAAGCTTCTGATGGTCAGTCCTGCCTGTTACATTCTTTGCAAGTCTAATGTTTATTTATTTATTTTATTTGGTAATTTGTCTGAAAGAACTCGCACAGGTTCAAGTCGATAAAAATGCTTTCGATGTCAAGGTGAATGGGCATTTAAATGCAGTTTTTAAAAGCTAAACTATCTTTCATGTCACTTGAATTGCCTCACTCAAAGGCAATTTGGGAAAGAGAAACATGCCTTTCTTGGTGTTACCTTACTTCTGTATTCAGAAATGTTCAGTTTAACTTCGAGTTTCGCTGATAACTTTATGCATGAATGTGAAAGTTACCATTAAAGTTCTGAATTCCCACTCCCAAGGAAGAATTATTGAACACAATGAGGGATGTGTACTTAAATTATACCCTGAAATATTGAATGAGCCTGAGAGAGAAGCTAAATTTATTTTTTAATGCCATTTCTGACAACGCACTCTGTTTATCATGAGTCATTTTCTGGTAAGCCCTAAAGTAGGGGTATTATACTTTAATATCATTTTCCGTAACATTAAATTTGCAATGGAGAAAGGCACTAGGTCTGATTCATCATTTCATTTCACTGCTCAGATTTCTCTGACTTCAACAGCATAAATTGGTGTAAGATAAAGGACAATCTGGTTTCCCTTCTCTTACAATTTTTCTGATTAGCTTTCTATTTTTCATTTCAGAATTTCCTGTGTTCTAATCTGAGTGAAATCATCAATGAACCAGCTTAAAATATTGAGGTTTTTTTCCCTTAAAAATTGCCCCAAGTAATCTGGATTCAATGGAAACTAACTAAGGAAGAGCTTCTCCTACAGCTTTAGAAAACATCTTAAAGAAATAAGATTTAGTTATAACTTAATTGTGATTCAAGAATCAATGAATGCTTAGATGAGTGAATGAAAGCTCAAAGAGACATAAACACAAAGAATAAAATCACATTTACTTATTGTTGTCCAATTATTTTCTTAGGCTGCTGGCTATGTTTCCCTTACTGGACTTTCATCTGATTTCCTTGGTGCCTGTGCTTTAACATAAATGAGGTTCTCCAGATTCTGACTCTCATTTTTGAGCTTATTTTGGGTAATTTTTCTAGGGCTACCCTCTCCAAAGAGAAGTTGCCCCTATTCGGTGACTAATGTCAGCATTTCAGCCTATCCAAATGCTAAACACACTCTTTTCCTCTTCTATTTATAATTCACTTCTTCAACAATAGCTGATGGCTAAAAAAGTATGGATATGTAAAAAGTTACTATTTAACATACTAAAGTAACCACTCTAGATTGCATAGAAATGAAGTGGTCTAAACCAACCAAACTCCCATCACCCCAATAATTCTTTGCTGTCTTTGTTATCCCTTGACTCTGGATGGAAATATGTCCAAACTTTTATTCTCCAGGCTTATTGAGATCAGCAGGAGTCCTGCCAGACTTGTAGATCCTCATTTTTTTTTCTTGGTTTCCAGAGTGGAATACAAACTCAGTTTAGCTTCTGTCAATGAGTGGAAGGATTTCCAAACTCAGAGCAGTAATTTCCACGTAGAAAACAGGGAGCTGCCTTATCCCGAGGCTGTACTCCTAAATCTTGCCCTTGGGAACTTAAGCACGGCGGATTCAATGTCTTCACCACTCTGAAGCTCTTCCTGACAACAAAGTGTGGTGTGTGGGATCATTCTCCTTCTTCCCCCTTCAGAGAGGGATGGAAGATTTGGAGGGTATCAAACAGGGTGAAAAGAAACTCAAAGAACCGGAACTCATGAGGGAAGTCTCGCTAAGGATTCTATAGTTGAAAATTATTTCAGTTCCCTGGTAGGAACAGTTGAGCTCTGGCTGACTGACTTCAACAAGTGGAGAGGCTGCTGTGTCCCTGGCCGTCCCACGGCCACTGGTGGAAGCAGCAGCACGGTAAGGGCACAAGAGACACATCAGGCTGGAGATGGTTATTAAATCTGGAGCTCATATGGAAGCTGGAGCTCATAAACTATGTACAAGCTCCCCAACTCATCACAGCTCGACCCTCAAAAAATAATATGAACCACAGGGTCATGGTAATTCATGTCTCCCTGTAACTCAGAATCCAAATTACTTTCTGAGTAAAGCAGGAGCAAAGACTGGTGGAAGTCCAGCTAGAATTCTTATAGGAGCAGTTTCTCACAAGGAATGAAGACTTTTAAAACAGCATCTTTTTCTCATTACCTAAAAAAGTATGAATAACAGAAATTAAATACAGTTGTAAGAACACAGCCAAAACTCAAGATTAAGGATCTCTTTGTCTCATCTATTCGATGCAAGAGAAGGCTGCCTTTTGTGCTGTGGGTCTGATTATGCTGGCTATTTCGGGAGCTGTGTTCCAAAGCTGTTGACTGACTGCTCTATATCGGATGCAGCTCTCCAGGAACCATTTGGGCAGCACGGTGCTTTATGCCAAGCAGTCACTCAACAAGCAAAGCAAGCCCTCCCTGGATGCCTGTGCACGATTCCTCCAGCACTCGAATAACACAGAGGCTTAGGAGTCGATTGGGAACCCAAACATCCATCCTAAGGATGGAATAATGAAATGTACGGCGTGGCTGAAATCACCCAACAGGGCAAATAGTCAAAACCTTACCCTGAGCACAGCCTGGTTATAATTTCCTGAGGTTTGCTCATTGCCCAGCAATAAGTTTGTGAGAGGAGCAAGGTGCTGAATTCAATGAATCTTAAGCACCTTAATTTCAATGCAACTTTTGTGTGTTTTTTTAATTACTGAATTCAGCCCAGGAATCAATGCTACAATAAAGCATGTGTGCCCTACCACTTAAAAAGTGATCCAAAGAAGTGAATAAATCAGGATCTTGTGCTTTACCATCAGAATTGTCCGTATTTCCACATATAATCTAAAATCTATGGGGAAAGTAGGCGTCTGATTCACCACAATTAATTGTGTGAGATTTGTGATTCATGACTGTGTATCGGAGGATCTTTAAACTGAATTTTTTCTTCTCATTTCAGTAAGTGTTCCATCGGACTCCACCTGAAAACTTGCCTTGGTTTTTAGCTGAAACTTCCACACATCACCTGGAAGTGAGCAAACACGGAAACTCTTCACCCAGTTTCGTTGATCCAACACGTGCTCGCTATTTAAGCTAATCCTGCTGTGCTGATGAATTAACAAACCATAGGGTTTATGGTTATCCTAATTTTCTCCCCTTAGAAATTTAATTTCCTGCCAATGAATCCATGCTGATACACCCACTGTTTTTTTTTTTTCCAAAGAAGGGGATAACAGCTCTAAACGTATTAATTAACAGCCATGTTTTTCAACAGTCAGGATCTGCATCTAGTTCTTTATTACTTTCATATGTGCAATTTTTATTGAAAATACCTGTCCAATGGCAAATTCAACAAATTAATACTTCTGATAGTCTTGCAGAATTTCAGACGATTCTGGAATCTCACCTATTTGAGTTTAGACGACATGAGGGTATATGGCACATTTACCACTGAACAGCAGAATAAGAACAAATATTTTTTTCCCCCAGTCACCTTGACTGAGCTTTAAAAATAAAATAAGTATATCAAGCAAAAACTTTACTAAAGCAGTTAAAATGTCCATAAGTGATTTTGAACATGTTTTTCATTTCCTTTTCTGCCTACAGAGTAATTATGCAGGGTTTTCTTCGTTGAGGTAAAAAATTGGGTATTAAACATCAGTCCTTTTAAAATGCGTTCGTGAGTCGGTGAGGAATAGTCTCATGTGTTTGGCTTTCAACTATGATTTACAAGTTTAGGTGATTATGGATAGCCTTCCTTTCAAACATGTACTTCCTCTGACTTTAAATAACATTTTTCTTTCAAAGTCACCTCATGAAAGCTATTGATGCAATTTTCTTGTGTCTGCACTCGGCAAAGCAGACAGACTGCCAAAATTTGGCTAAACAGCAGTGAGATTAATGCTAAAATTTGATCCCTGCAATATTTAGTATGCAGAACACCAGGTTTTGTCCAAAATTTGAGGAAGTAAAGCACGAGGGACTTAAACACCTCCATAATGCTCGTGGCTGCTTGGCATGCTGTAAACACGATCCTCTTGGCAGCGCTCCTCAACAGGTGCTGAACATCTGCACCTTTTAGAAAGTTCTTTGGAGCTGTGGGTGCTCAGAGACAGCTGTAAAATGGAGCTGTGAACCTCTCAGTTTACACCTGTATTTTGCCAGACTCAGAGGCACTCTGCTCAAGAGGAATATTAGAAAAGAAACGAGAGAGACACGAGGATCGTGAAAAGTTGTCACTGCTGCTGTTCAGATCAGGAGCCTTAAGTGTGAGTATCCTTATATGATAAATGAGGGACTGAACACTGACAGTTTAATCACCTGCTGGCATCTTTATGTTTGGCTGTTTGGGGCTTTTTAATAAAGATATTCAGGGAATTAGCCAGGGAAGTTGATAGCTAGAATATCTCAAAAAACTGATTTTTAAAAAAAATTAGTAACTGGGCTCTGATGCAGGATCAGCCAGCAGTGAACTTGTATGTCAAAATGATGGGAGTCTGGCTGTATTTCCAGCAGCTTTGTCTTTATTCTATTTTATAAACTTTGTTTTTGAATGTCCATTGTCATGAGGAAAGGTCTTCCCCCGCAGAGTTCTTTACTGATGAGAACATTAAAAGAGAAGAGTGGAAATTATTGTTAGAAACAACCACGGTGCTCTTTAGAAATAAACTTGTTTTCTAAAACAGTCTACAGATGAACAACTTTTTTCTTCATTTTATCAGAATACATTCACCTGCTCAATAGGAAATAGAATGTAACAAACTGCTATCTTCAGCTCACAAATTCCACTCATCAATATCTCCACCAGCAACATAATCTGAAAAGTAATTCACTTATTGGCACACTTAGCACTCCCTATTTTATGCAGCACTCTGCCAAGGCTGATTGGAATCACACCAGCCAAAGAGTCAAACGTACTAATTCTAACAAGCCGCATCCTCTGGTTACCCTGTCCTCAGCAGAGTGCCCTGGCTGAGCCCACGGCGAGGGGATCAATGCAATTATCAGCCCCTGACACATGGCGAGCAGCTCCGAGTATTTTCACATGAGCTAAATTGAATGGGACACAAATCATTGACTTCTGTCAAGGCAGCCAGAGACAGCACCTGAAATACAGTGAATTTCACAGGGGGCTGACAGGCACCGAGAGAGGAAAACAGAGCTGCGTGCTGTTGATACTGCTCCCACCAAAAATCACTCAGCCCCTGTGCAGCTCAATATTTGCTCTGTCACCAGAGCAAAGTGCAGGGCGCTCTGCTTCCTCTGTGTTTTCTTTATTTATGCAAGTGTTTGCTTCCTCGTTCTCATATCCCTTCTGGAGGGTAAATGCCCTTATTCTGTTTAACAAGTCAGTTTGGTAAAATGGAGTTGGGAGTGCTATAACTGCTGCTGGCAATCCATATGGAAAAGTAGCAAGGATTTCAATAGTCCAAATGCTTTCTACACTCTTGCCAGCCTCAGAAATGGAGATAACAGTTTAAAAAGATGGGAAATTCTTCTTTCACTTTTCTTTTCTTTTCTTTTTAATCCAAACACAGACTGTCATTTTATGGAAAAAAAAAAATAATAGTGACTTAATTTAATTTGAACACTGGAAATTCATCACAGCTCGTTAAGTCCTCATTTGTAGACAAAAAGGAAGTGTGGTTCAATGTGTTTAGTTCAGCCTGTTTGGTACATAAAGAGAGAGTTGCACCACCTAACTTCAAGAGCTTTTGGTGCCTAAACCAGAAACTAATCTTCTTAAGCCTCCAATGAAATTCACGACAAGAGAGAGAGAGATTTCTCCAGAGGGCAGTTCAGAGTAAGAATTTAATTTCGGTGCTTTGCATTGGACCCTCCACAGAGAGCCCAGCTTCTCCCTTTAGGTGTAAAGTGTGTGAGCAACTTTCTAACTTGGGCACTTTAGTCAAGAGAATGAAATCCTGTACCGCAATCGAGACAAACGTTTTCTTGCTAAATAATGATTTCTCTGTAAAATACTATTTTCCTGTCTTGAATTAATTTGTGGGTATCAGTAATGTTAAAAAGAGAAAGTCATTCTGCAGCTAGAATGAGTGTAGAGAAGCACAATTTGCTGGTGAGTGGTGGTTGTGCTTTTTATAATTAGTGTATCTTATTTCATTTTCGATGTACTTGTAGAAAATATGCATTGAATAGTCTATGAATGGGCAAAGGTTAAATATTTACAAGAAAGAAATGCAGCAATGATAAACAGAGGTATAATTTTGTTTCATTAAGGGCTTTTGTCACCTTGTTTTAGCAAATATTTGAAACAGTTTTGCGAGATGCCCTGAGTGATCTAGGTTTGTTCAGATACAGAGCTGCTGAATTCCATATGATGTATTATTTAATTTTTTGTTGGTCTTCATGTCAATGGGTAGTTTAATACAACCCTGAAAGCCATTTGGTTTGGCTGATGGGCTTCTAATGTAAAGTATCATTTGCTTTGAGATACACTGAAATAGGAGAGTTGGCAGATGCAGAGCATACAGGGAGAGACCTTGACAAAAGGTTCAAATAAGTTTGGTTAAGGTTTGGAGTAGCTGGAATCAGTGTACTGGGAAGGAGAGAAACTCTGAGTAAAAATCAGAGGTTCATTTCTTAACTTTCAGCCTACCAGGGCCCTCTGACTGCTGTCTGCCAGTCCAATTCCTCAGGAAAAATGGAAAACAACAACAAAAAGCTGCTGCCTAAAGACTCACTTCACCTCTTTTTGATTTTTCTCCCCTTTGCTTCCCTCGTGGTTGTCAAAACCACCTTATTCTTTCCATTATCCCAGGCCTAGGCACTCTCTTTCCATAGGCCATTTCCTTCCAAATGCCTTTTGGCTTTTACTCAAACTTCCATCCATCTCTGAAAAGACTTACAGAGAGCAGCTCTGTCAAAAACTCTGGAGGAACAAGGCAGCTTTCAGGCCTTTCATGTACTGACTGCACAAGCAAAGAGTGGAGAATTATGAAAAAATAAAAATTGGAATGAGGTGATTTTTAAGGTCCCTTCCAACCCGAGCCATCCTTCGGGTCTATGAAATAAACTTATGTGGGTACACAAGGGTCTCGTAGACTTGTAGGACTTTATATTCAGGAGGAAATGACAAATACTCAACAGATGTTCTTAGCCAGTCTGTCCTCCAGCTGACAGCAAAAATATGCCCTAAAACCCATTATTTGCTTTCATTTTTTCACGTGTTTCAAAGGCCTAGGAAAGAAAGTGCCCTCAAACCCTGCAGCCCCTAAGCTAAGCTCTAACTGGACAGAGCAGTGCACTCCCCCAGTCCTCCTGTTAAAGGTTAAAAATAATGTTATTCAGGGTATGTCTGTGATTTGTAAATCTATACACACACACAAACACCCCAAAACCAAACAAAACCCAGAAACTTTAGATCAAAGTTATGACATTTCTCATTTTTCAGAGCAGAAGAGCGTTTTCTGAGTTTAAGCTGCTCTGAACAGTTCCACCAGTGAGAAGAAGGGTTAAAACGAGTTTGGATATTGCTGTGTTTCACAGCAGTCACTGGAGCACAATTAACTCTCAGCCCTCTAATCTTTGCAGAGCAGATTTTTCTTGCCTTCTTATATATAAGATGTTGTTACCTAAGCATGACTGTATGATTAACTCATTTCAAGACTTACATCATACTTAAATGGCTTCTAAAGTAAGGAGGCAACTAAAATATCAAGTGGCATCATATTCGTACTCAATATTCATGTGTTGTATCAGATAATTATTATTAAGAGACTTTGTGTTCAAATTCAAATGCTTTGAAAATTGACTTTAATAAAGCTTATACCACATTAAGGGTTGGAAGGACAGAAAATGTATTCGGGTAAAATCCAAACAAGAACTAGAAATGACTGATACTCCGATTTATAAAGAGCTGAATTTCAGAACACTTTTACATGTGGGAATCCCACACTAGATATTCCATGTAATGACTTCCTTACTGCATCTGTTCTGCTCTCTTCCCTAGAAAAATAAATCGCAAGCCTTGTGCAAAGAATCTCTTTGAAACCGAGTAAAGCAGGAGAGAGACGTGTGCAAGCTTAATATTGTCAAACACAATTTATCTTCCTTTATTTGGGGGTTGATCATTATGGATGAAGATGTCTTCACGTCTGGCACAAAGTTTTGCAGTGAAATATCAACTAAACCATGATGCCTGCATTAAAGAAATTCAAGTCTATTTATATGTACGTACTGCTCGGGGATTTTTTCAGCTCGGTGGAGGAGTTTGTGCCATGCAGAACGTGCAAACCTGGTTGGTAAGTGGCTTGTAGTTGTGTATAATTAAACCTTGGATTTACAGAAAGGTCAGTGCACCATAAAGCTCATGGTGACCACACGGCAAAACAACGAAGGTTAAATTCTGCCCTTAACTTTATTCTGCAGCCTCCCCAAAGCCGTTGGCGTCTTAAACGGTAGAAAGTTGCTAAGACTTTAAGCACCTGACTTCAGAGTTGTGTAGAGGTATTGTGAGGACAGTGAGAGGAAAAACAATTGGTCCAGAGAGCATTCAGATAAAACCAGGCCTTATCGCTCCTGTTGTACAGAGAAAAACAATTTAACAGTTGTGAAGCCTCTCTCCCCTCCAGGATCTCGCCTGCTCACTCCAGCCCTGCCCCCAGCTGCTGCTCTGCCATCCATTTATTCTCTCCAGCACCACTTAAACCCAGGTGAGCGTGGACCAGGAAGCAGCGTGTGCTGAGAACACCAACCTCTGCTGGAAATTGTAGCTGAAAAAGAAGTATTTAAAAAAAAAAAAAAAGAGGAGAGGGAGTTCAGGAGCTCAGGGTGCTGGAATGCTCTCGCAGCCCTCCCTTCCACCCAGATCTTACACAGATGGGAGTGGAAAGCAGATTAATGTACAGATCCTCTCCCAGTGATTTTTCTTTTTAGGAGACTGGTTCACCACTGGCAAAATATCCTTTTTTCCCCCTTAGTATTTTTATCCTCAGTCTTATTTATTTTTGCAGCCTACTGGCTTGTCACTTATATGAGAGGAATTTATTTTTCCCATAAAAATCACTCTTTCCGATGTGTTTAATCTCTGCTACTTTATTAAGTAAGCTATTTTAAAAGAATTAAATTAAGAACTAAAGTCAAGAATTATTTGCAGACCCACACTTAAGCAAGTAGCTACAGCAGGATTAAGCAAATCCATGGATACTACAAAGCAAGTCCTGCAGCTATGGAGCCGTGTGTGGTATCCCATCATTTCACCCACATAGAAGAGCCTCAGTCTGCCCCCAAACTGGGCAAAGTTGTATTGATTTTGTGCCTGCCAAGCCACTGAGGGCTGCTGGATCTTAATCAACAAAAGGAGCAGGAATCCTGATTTTTTAAAGCAGTTGGAATATTTGCTCTCATAGATATAAAGATATATAATACTTACTACATTGTAAATGGTATGGATTGGAAATAATTAAGTTTAACACATGCTTTATCTCTTATATTGTTCTCTAAATAAAGCTCCAGTGTGCAAGGCAGTCACCTGGGTGGAAAAGGACACAGGAGAGCAGCAATAAAACAGGATAAGGGATATAAAACCAGGAAACAGGTAGTAAACACAAGTTACTATTTAAAAGGTTCATACAATTATTAAGGGGAAGAAAAGATATAATAGCAATATCAATAGTGGACAGAGCAAGTAAAAAGCAAGGTTTTTCAAAATAAATAGTGTTTGGGTTAAAAATAGCTTTGTAAAACTGGTGTAAGAAATAATAGTTATGCCAGGATTTGAAAGCAAGAAGCTCTTTCCAGCCGTGGGGAAATAAAAAGGTGTCAGCTCTAACTGGGGAGGATGAGAGAGTTACATTTACTAAAAATGTACTACATAATCCTCTATTCCAGGGGACACGAGTCCTGGAGGCACAGAAGAACTGACTGTGGTGTCCTGAACCACAGTTAACATCAACATTGAAAAGAAAAGAAGAGCTGAACAAAAAACTGAGGTTATAAATTTATCCCAGTACTGGATAAGGTAAAAATCAGGACTTGGGAGTTATAGATCAACAGGACTGATATTGATTCTGAGCAAAATAAAGGAGCATTTAAGTTGGGACTTAAAGACATCTGATTATTATAATGCTGGTTCTTATATTGCATGTGTGGTTTTGTTGAATCTGTCTTTTCAAACCTTCTGTGTTGTTCCATTCTGACAATCTTGCACAGCTGGTCAGGATAGACAGATAGCGTCTTGGTGTCTGGATTTCTCCAGCTTCTTTGTGGTTGCAAACTCTCACTAAAGGGAATAACAGGGTATTGTGCAGATTAAGTTCAGAAGCAACTCCCTCATAGAAAACAATTTTAAGTTGCTGATGGGTAGAAAAGAAAGTCCTGGGCTGTTAGTAGTTAATATTTGCTGGAGACACAAAGAGAATATGCAAAGTTGGCAAATGGTACAAGATTTCTGTGGGGAGGAATGATGGGAATGATGAGATATGGACACAGAGCAAGGGCTGGGTTCAGCTGACGACCTGAGTGAAGGGGCTGCTCAGCAGCAGGAATGCAAGGGGAGCCTGTGCCTGTGCCAGCCCATCCTGCCCCGGGGGAGAAGTTACAACTCCATTAATCTTCCTCCTTTCTTCCACTACATCTGGTCTCGAGAATGACCCGGGGCACTTAATTAAATGGTCACAATTGAATACTGATATGCACAGAGATGTGCATTTCCAAATGAAGGCCACACACTGTGCTCAGGAAGTCGGAGCTCTTGTGTAGAAGTGCAGTAAGTTAGAAGGGTTTTAATGCACATTATGAAAATATATCAACGTTTTAAATTCACTTCAGAGTTAACTGGAGAAATAGACCCCAAGAATGAACACTGTAGAAAAGAAAAACTTCCTGTAATCAATGCTGTGCTGGGCAGCAGTGGTCTGACAGGCTTTGTTTCTCTTCTATTGGAGGTTTCCAGAGGATTCTCTGAGAATTCGAATTTTTTGAGTAATTGAAGTTGCTGTTTATTAGAGGGAAGTCAAATGACAGAGAAAATCACAGTCATATTTCTGTTCCTGTTTGGTGCCAAGCATGCAAAACTTCTCTGGAAGTGATCAGTGAAGGTGTTCCTCAGAGAACAATCCGGCCTCTACATTTTAAGAAGGAATTAATTATCTTCTGGTAATTGATGGTACAATAAATTGATATTTTAGAATTAGACTCCACTTTCTGGTGGCTGAAATTAGGTGAATCGGATGTCATCTGCTGTGATATAAAAGCTTAATAATGTATTTTTTCGGTTTGAAATATTACTAATGAAACATTTGGGTGCAGAAAGGTTGCGAACAGCTTTTTCCCTTTAGACTCTCTACTTTGCTTTTCAGGGATTGCAGAGTTACCAGAGCTGTGTCATTGTATTAGGAATTGCCACATAATTTGGGCCACACACAGAACATAACCATTACTGCAGCTCTATGGTTATTAAACAGGAGAATGACAATGGGTTTGTTGAGCACCATCATTACTCATAAATGTTCCCTTTGTTATCTGCTATTATCCACTGCATTTTTCTCTTGGAATGAATAACAGTTAAGATCAAAACAATTATGCCAAATGTTGAAAGTAATTGTACAATATCTATACTCAGGCACAAAATTTATGATAGATAATAATAACAGGGTCAAAACACAATTACACATGCAATTTGTTTTGTTGTACACAGTTTTGTGTGACAAAAATGCTTTAATTCAAGCTTTCTTTCCTTTTTTTTGTTTTGTTTTCTTGATTTTTTTCAATGTCCACTTCTTCAAGGATAAGCTAAATTAAGTTGTATTTATGAATTGCAGTCCACCTTTTAGTGCAAATTATTCCATTCCCATTATAAGGCAAGCATGAAGGCTGATGTTTCTGCTGTTATAATTTGGAAGATACAACTCTCAGGTTTGGCAAATTCTTTTCCTTTTTTGGTGTCATATTTTAAGATACTCATACTGGGGAATTAAACCACCACTAATAGAAAGTTTTCCTGCCACACCTGTGGTCTTGTGGCAACGGGTGAGAGATTGTAGCGCAGAGAGAATCCTGATCTATGAAGGGTTAGGATTAAGGACTTGTGTGATTGTTTCCTGTCTTGTCATTACGTATGGAACAATCTGAAAATGAGCACTTAAAATACCACGATTGCCCATTAACTGATGTTAACACAATTTCTGTTTCTAACCAACGTGTGCAACTGGATTTCTCTGTAAAACCTGGGGAATTTTCTAGGGGTTTTTGGCTTGTTTGCAGTTTTGTTGTTGTTTCTTTTTGTTATGTAATCTGATCTAAGGATGTGTGTAGAAATCTTTGTTACAGAAGGGATTAGTGGAGCTTTTAAGATCACAGCTTGCTTACTGCCAGTGCTGTTACTTCTGTGGGCTCTTGGAGTCTGTTTCAAGACCTCTGTGAGAAGCATTTACCACCATCATCACACTATAGAGCCAGTCCCTGTGCTTTCCAAAACATGAGGATTGTGCTGCATCTAACGCTGTTTATTAATCTCTATTCTGAATTTCTGTGCTGACCCCTCTCTGCCTCATCTCCACTGGGGTATCACAAATGGGGACAAAGTGAGAGTGTGCAGCTCTCTGCTTGTTTTCCTGCCTGGCAGAAGTGCAGGTTGAGTATGCACTTGAGCTTTCCCATTCCTTGCCAGCACTCTCCTGCTCTCAGAGCTAAACTAGCTGCACTCCAACTGGAAGCGTGAACTTCCTGTTAAAAAAGTAAAAGGAGCTGCTGGGAAGGAAGAACGATGTCTGGATGTCAGAGGTGCCTTGGCAGTGCTAAACTTTAATGGAGGATGAGCTGCCTCTATTTTTCCATGCTGAGATGCCTCCCTATTTTGTCTGCTCAGACTGACAGGTCTGAAAATGAATGATTTTTCCTCACTCATGATGGATACCATTTCTAGACATATTGTAGCATAATGGACAAATAACTTCTCTTAAAGTCTTGTCATATAATTTGAAGGGGAAAAAAATTGTACCTGAGACAGACATTTCTATCTATATCCTCTGGGAATAATGAGACCTTAGAGCAGAGTCTAAGGCTAAGAGTTGGTTCAAAACACTATGATGTGATGTGTCCTTATCTTTTTTTCACAGATAAGACAGGCAGACTGTTTCTTGCACAGAAAATCAAAGAGCAGGCTGTAAAATCACAGGAAATAAAACCTGACAACTGAAATCTTTCCTTTCCTTTGAAAAATATTTCTTCCAGAAATTCCCTTTTATTTTCCTCTCTTTATTCCTTGGTGATCCCCACTTACCTAAACTGCAGTGACCATAGCTGAATCCCAAATAATTCATCTGAATATGGAAAATAGAAACCTCCCTATTTAATTTCAACTCTTTGTGTTGTTACTGAGCTGTAACCTTGCGCCTGCACGAAGCATGGTGGACGTGCTGTGACCCTGGCAGCAGGCTGGGAGCTGGAAAAGAGGCCACAGACCTCTGAGAATATTCCAGGTTGAGGAGAAGCTGGGTACAGGAAGCCAGGAGACGTGGAGCTGAAGGGGCAGTAAAGTCATGATGGCATTTGAGATGTGTCCAGCCTAGCACAGAGCACATCACCCCTGATGTGTGAAGGAGCAGCACCTTCAGCCAGCAGCTGATTTTTCATCCTTTATCAACCCAAGAAGTCGGGTGGCTGCTGTAAAACTCTGTGTGTTGCTGTCAAAACCCCTTTTTCCTCCTAGAGGGTCATAAAGTCACTCAGTGCCCAAGGGGAGGAGCTGGATGATGCCTCTCAGCGGCCCCAGACTCTAAAGGTGCTCGAGGTGGGCTGCAGGAGGCTGTTCTGTGTCCCAGCTCCCTGCATCTGTAGGAAAGGATCATTCCTGTGTGGGACACCCCTGCTGTGGGAGGAGGTCAGGGACTCCGCCTGTGGGATGAGTGAGATGTGTCCAAAATTCCACAGCCCTTAATTTGGTGTTTTCCATATGGGAAAGGACTGCTTAGCAAAGAGTTTAGGGAAGGCTGAAGAACAGACTGGGAGAAGATGTGATACATGAAGAAATAGGTGACAAACCTGGCATCTGTCAAACATCATTAAGTGCCTCAAATGTTAGTCCCAACAAGGGCTGTGGTTTGTTTTAACTCTGCCCAGTAACACACAGAGAGCATCGTGCTGCAAAGAGTGGGGTCAGTGCTGGGGCCCGTGATGCTTGGGGATGATCTGCCTCTGCCTGCTTGCCTTACAGACTGCTGCCTGGAGCTGGTTAATTGCTTTTTGTTCATTAATTAACAAGAAAGTCTTGGTTATTTCTAAGTCTCTCAAGGTTTCACAATTTCTTATTTCTTCAGCCTGCTATTTTTGAAGGTACAGAAAGACTGACCTGTGGAGGGTGAAACAGAGCTGTCTGCGCTGGGCTGAAATGCCCAGGCTGACTTCATTTCTGTCTAGATTGACGCAGACTCATGAGTAGTTTATTTTCATTTGGCAAGTATATTGGATTATCCATATGAAAATGTCAACTAAAATTCCTGAAAGACATTTAAAAATTTGAAAAGAAACATGCAATAGAGGCTTTTTCAAAAAAATATATTTATTTTGAAATAACATCTCATCTAAATCTGGCTAAAACTAAGTAGCAGGTTTTAAGGTTAAAGTATATAGCTAAAAACAAAGGTTCATTTGACTCAAAACAACATCTGTTGTTTGTTCTAAGCAAACTAGAAATTGATTGACCCAGAATTGATTAAAAATTGTAGTCTCTCACCAAGCCAAAAACTAATAACATTTTATTCACAGATCTAGTGAAGTACATCTTAACATTATAAACTAAAATATCTGAGCTGTATGTGAAATCTTATTACAAAATCCCTATTGCCATTTATGAGGAAAATTACTGTTTGCAGCCCCTAACCACTTCATATATGTCATTTCTCTGGAGGTAATATGATTTTTATTTACTGGAAAAGTGTCTCTGATGAACAGAGTGTAATTAATTAAATACATTAGTCTGTTTTGTTTAAAGTATAGACCAGACTTACAGGATGGATCTGTTTCTAATAGAGAAGATGTGAGTGGTCCTTGACCAGACTACTGTAAAACACAAGAAAACAAAACAAAACAAAAACCAGAAAAACCAAAGCAAAACAAAAATCAAACAAATAAAGAAACAAAGAATTTGGAAAAGACAATAAATTCACGGCTTTTTCTTCCCTTGCTCACTGTTTAATCAAAATATTCTTCATTTCAATGAGTTTCTTGCCTGATAGGATAAAAAAAAAAAAAAGAATTGGAAGTGGATTATACCCATCATCTTCCAGCCCAGGACCATGGCTTCCTACCGTGTGTAAATCCTTGATGCCCAAATGTTCCTGCAGTGTTTCCTGCACTGTTAACTGCAGTGCAAAAAGGGCAAGGCCAGAAGTTTCAGATTCTGCTGCCTAACTCAAGTCCTTCATTTAAAGCCCATTTGAAGGTTTCTAAACCTTCAAAAAGTTCTTAGCACGAAGTGTCTTTAGAAAGGGATACACAGGGAATTAAAGAACCTGAATTTCAGCTTTTATTGTTGCTACTTAAATGACAGCGGAATTGGAGCCCCCAAATTAAATCACTGACCACAACCCTCATTAAAAGTCAATATTCATGGAAATTAGTGCATCCTGGCATCTGAGAAACTGAAGCATAACTCTGTGCACAGAAAAGCAATGACTCTTGCTATGGCATGCACATCAATATTTTAATAGCCCCACTGAGGCAAAGTACCTCAATCACACCTTCACAGCCTTGCAGTGAACTGTTTGTGAATCTCTGAAAAAAATATTTAAATTTTCTTCTTCTTTTTTTTTTTTTTTAGTTTGATGGAAATGCAAAAGCCATTCTTACAAACGTAAACGTGACTACAAGTCTTAAATAAATCTGTCCATACTGTCAATTTTTCTGAGCTTCTATGGCTAAAATGAGTTAACAGAAATGCAAACCGACTCTGATGGAGGACAAAAAAGCCAACTGACCGTGGTTGCTCTGGTAACAAATTGCCTTTCTCTGTGAGTGTGTGCAGGAATGCATGAATATGAGAGGGGTATCTGTACATAGCTCATAGCAAGCTGCATATTTGTGCACGTCCATCTCCGTGTGCATCCTTCCCTCTCCCAGATTACTCCACGTGTTTTATTACCCATGGATCTATGTGGGTTTTCTCCCCTTTAAATTTCATTAATCATCCTTGTAAATGGAATGCTTCCCTTGAGTGACATTTTTTATGTTAAAATTATATTTGATTTGGAAAGCAACCTAATTAAGGCAGGCTTCCTGTAAGCTATTTAAGTCTCATCTCCCCATGGAATCGCAGAACATTTAGAAAAGTAATGAATTACATCTTATATAATCTTTATTGCTACTTTTTAGAATGAATAATATATTCAGTTTGGGTTGAAATAACGTATCCCTAAGGTACAATTCGTTTCCACAAATTAGATTGGTCCCTCACATACAAGATTATTAAGCATGAAGAAGAAAGTTATTGGGTTCCCTGTGCCCCCTAGGAACAGTATTTTTCCCTTCACATCTCAGCTGTAAATGCAGCCCAATTCAAGACAAATCTGGTAAACAGTTAAAAGAATGGTTCACTTGCTTGGACTCACCTGTTAACCTTGTTATTCCAGATTCTCCTCCTTATTTTGAATACATGACTGATGTGTACAGAGGGGAACACAAAGAAAAGAAACACTACTGTGATTCCCCATTTTTATGGGTTCTGGATGTAGTTCTCTTTCTGGCTTTACCCATCTCTTAGCTGAATAAAATAACTCAGCATGGTTCACTCTGATTGTCAAGGAAGGTTTGAGTTATTATTTCTAGACAAAAATGGGATTATACTGTAGTATGAAGTGGGGAGAAACATGTTCAACACAGAGTTTCCATTAAATAATTTATGAGTCTGATAGTTCCTCTGGAAAAGGCTTGAATAACAAGTTATGTGATGAATCACAGAAATTATTTGCAAAGGGTGGAACAAAAGGATTTTAAAAAAATCACTGCCTAAGACAGTCTTATGGTTCTCAGTTGTTCTCCCTGTAATTACATCAAATAATCATTTGTTTCTTTTTCATAAAGGTGGAGGTATATATTTGTTCCAAGCCACTTTAATAAGTTGAGAAATATAAATACTGCTGCTCAGAGCTAAAAAATCCCCTCTAATTTATTTTAAAAACACAGCTTTATTCTTGTTTATACTAAATAAGTAACCTAGTAAAAAGAAAAGTAGAACATGCAGTAATTCCTGCCATACCTGTTGATTCTGTTAAAGCATTTTAATTAATGAAAAAATATACAGTAATTTTTCAAATGTGTTGATAACTATATGTAAAGGTCCTGCTGATCCGGAAGCTTAAAATTAACTAAATTTGAAACTAAAATCAATATGAAAAAATACTTTTAAAAAAATTTATTTTAAATTTTCTTCCTTTTTTATAACCAAATCTCTACTTAGATTATTTTCCCAAAGCTACATTAACCTGTATTCTGCTATTACCTGAACTAAACCCCTTCCACCCAGTCTGCTCCATGCTAAAACTGGTTAGTCCCAGTCTGGTTTCAACTGGCACCGACAAAATGGATGTAGATGGATTTCTAGATTGTACAAAACCTGAGGCAGAGGCTGGCTAGAATTTGAAACCCTATATTTATCCAGCCTTACTTCCATCCAGATTAAAAGATATGCCTGGTGGGAGCTGGGAAGATCCAGCATATGTGAGATCTTACGTTGTTGTTGCCATCTATGCCAGGAAGAAGAGATTTTAAATGAGGTAAAGCTACAATTATAATCTCATTAAAATTTTTAGCTTCTTTACAGATCAATAGTAATAGACACTTACATAAACCTTGGAATTTTTTCCTCTCCTTTTTCACTTGGAACAAACTGTGAGGGAAGGTGTGAACTTACTAAACTTTCTTCCTATAAAAGTTATTCTGCTGGTTAGAGAGGTAAAAATGAATTGGGAGGCCATGGCTCTGCTGCTTCCTCCTTTATCTGCAGACCTTCTCACACAGGTGAAGGCAGAAGGAGGTCAAGCTCCCAGAGCTGCCTGGAGAAAGGCATGGACTTCACTAGTCAGTACTTTGGAGAAGAAAACCCTCAGTAGTGTCACAGTTCTTCAACTGAAATATTGCACAAATGGAAAGGATGGATAAAAAAGGTAGAAATACCTCTTTTTGTTTTTTTGCAGATAAAGAATTTTACGTTATCTGGTACATGGACACTGTGACCTGTATATCAAGGAATCATGTATCCATTGTTGATAGAAAAAAGCATTTTAACCCTGTGCTCAGGCTCTACATATTTACCTATTTAATGCTGCAATATTTTAAACCCGGTTTGTAACATGAGTGCACACGTATCAGTAAAGAACATGAAAATTTATTCCTCTCTTCCTTCTGTGTTTGAACATGGATTTGCTTTTCCTTTGGACTTGGAGGTTTGCTGGTTTAAATTTTTTTTTTTTTAATTTTAGGAAAAAGTTGACAGCTTTTTACCATAACTGAGGGGCTGTTTGATCTGAAGAAAAACTCAATGTGTGTAACAGTGAATCACTCCCAGGAAATTGTTCCTATTCAACCCAGCCACAGTTGCAACTGATTCCAGGTATTCCAGGTGTTTAAGGAAGAAGGGCATGGAGGTTGGGAGGTCTGGGGAGGTGACGTGCAAAGACAACACCTTGGGCACAGTTCGAGGAACATTATTGTGTGCTGAACATAAATATCATTTATTTGTCAAAGAATACATAGCAAAGGGAAGGACTGGGGAAATGGAGAACACAGAGAGAGAAAGAGATGTTTAAAAAAGTGAATGTTGCTTTGGTTCTTGAATCCCAAATCTTTGAAAACACAGAAACCAGAATGGGATCCAGAGTGGCGGTTCTGCACAGCAGCTCAGTCTGATTCCTCTGCCAGAGTTCTGGCTGACATTTAAATCAAATCATTCCCTATTTACAGAATTAGATTTGGCCACCATCCAGGAAATGCCAATGGGATCATACAACACCTAGGAGAATTGAGCAGGCAAGAGAGTTACCTGCAATGATGTTTATTCAAATAGATATTCTATATATTAAAGCTTTCTGAAGTTTCCCTTTTTGTTTGTGTAATGACTTAATCCAGCGCTGCTGGTACTTTGCTTGAGGTCTCCTTTGAAGAGCTGCTAATGGCTGTGCTTTTTAATATAAACCTAAAATACCAGAGACACTCCGAATTTCATCTTGTGTCTGAAATAGTATATGAATTTTTCCCAGTAAATCCTATTTCTACTGAGGCCAGTGGAACTTTTCCATGGACTTAATGGCATTACATTTTTCACCCTTAATCTGTGCAGGTGACAAATAGACCATAGCTTTTACATCATAAAACATTTCCGAAGTCATCAGAATGCTTCTGAAACATCACAACCACAATTTCATACTCTCTATTGTATTTTGGCCTTCTAGGAACTTGGATTAATACCCACAAAGACCCAGCAGCAAAAGAAATGATCACTGGCTGTAATGAATATTTGTTATCTGACCCCCTTTCTGCACTGAATCCATAGAATTTCCCAGGCCCAGTCCCACTGCACATGTCACAGTTCCAAGGATTGTTTTTCCTCTCCTCAATAAGATCCACAAATCCGTATTCTGGGGGAGGGAATATAATTCAGAAATATTTTTCAGCTAATAATATTTTATTTGTCTTGGAGAACCTCTCCCTCAAGCTGCTGGCAGTGCTTCTGGAGATGCAGCCCAGGATGGGGTTTGCTTTTTGGACTATTCAGAACAGTTTAAAGTAGCACAGTACCTTCTTAGCATCCCCAATCTTTGCCAATTCCAGCATCCAGGTAATATTTCCTGGCTTTCCCACTAGCCCCAGTCCAGCCAGGCTGTGTGTTGCTGCTGTGCAGATTATTTTGCATGAAATGTAATGTGTGACCCTCCTCGACGACAATCTCTCACCAGGATGAATAAAGGCCAAGGGCTGGTTTTTATTGCAGTCAGTGTGATTGCTGGGGTGATGGGCTGCTTTTCTTCCCTTCTGATGATGTCCATGACTCCAGCAACTTTATATTTTAATGACAGTGCCTGGTGGCCTGGTGCTTTTCTTTCAGTCTGTAAATACACTGAATGAATTGCACAGAGCAACGAGGGATATATCGGTTAAAACGTGGAAGCGCCTCCAGAAATGGCTCAGAATGAAGTGGCAAAATACTTATCACTGTGTCTGAGTCACTTCAGTGCATTGTCTGTGTGAAAAGATGCATCGCTATTGATGATCTTTTTTGCTTATTTGAGCATTTTAAATTGAAAAGTGGGAGATAATGTTCAAACCAGTTTGTAAAACCAAACCTCCATGCTGGATGCGCAGGGTAGGAAAATCTGTCTGCTTTGCAAGGCCCTTGGTGTTGTCTTTGTTATCAAGCAGCAAACACTGCTTTTGACACTGCAAAGCTAACGCAGAGGGAGCCATCCTAACCCATAAATAATTGTCTTTGCCATTACAAGGATGGCCACTGGATCAACAGTTGTGCAATCATCTCCTCATTTGGTAATAAACAGCCTCATTTATCATTAGCTTAACAGTTTCAGAATTATGCTGACTAAATGGAAATATGCAAATTGATATTATAGCTAAATAAAGAAAGTTTGGCCAAAATGGGTTTGATGCTGGATGTTCATGTGATTTCTACAACTGTCACATGAATTATCACTCTGATATGCAATAATGTAACCATATAAATGATTTTGCTGAGATTTATAGCAAACCTAATCTGTGTTCCTCTTGTAATTCATGGAGAGGAACAATCACATTTGCTCTGCCTGAGAAGAGGGAAAATTTGCATCTGCATTGACTCTGCCTTTTAGAGTTTATTACTCCCTTTCGTGTATTCTTTGTGCCTGTAATATTAAGCTGCAAGAGGATAAAATTTAGCAAAAAAACCCCCAAACTTGAAATAGCTGCGCTGTTGTCTTTGGAGGGTGTTTCTAGATGAAAGAACATTAGGAAAGGACACACAGGCTTGGGATTTAATGACTACACTTAACTATATTGGAAATAAGTATAGATTCCTACCCCCAATCTGTGTAATGCCTATAGCTCCTACATGGCATATTATATAAAGACATAAAAGGCAGTCTGTACTCTTCTTTTATTTTAGAAGCAAATTGGACCATATAAATTGCATAACAAGCTGCCTAGATGAATGTTCCAGGCCCTCTTTGAGCCTGTAAATAAATGGTGTGTTTCTAGAAGATATGCAAAGTGCTGCTGTCACTTTTTCTTGTGTAATGTTCCGAGTGGTGCAAGGGAATTTGCTCCTACCGGAATGTTTGAGTACCTGAAGCAGAGTCAGGGCTTGAAAACTGGTTTGCTCTGTGAGGTTATTTCAAATGCTATCACCTGTAGTCCTCTCATGCTTGAGATAGAGCTTATGTCTGAATTTAAATCAAGCTCTGCTTAATGTATATTCAGATTCCATTTATTTGATTTCTTCTCCACTTGGTGAAGTTCTTGCAAGACCTTGAAGACTTTCTGTCACCTTACAGAGAGACAATAACGTGCCTCTCTCTGTCCATTTTAGAAACAGATAAATTGTTAATAAAGTGTTGGATAATTTTAAATTAGTTGGGGAGCAATTTTAGTTTATTTGCAGAGAACTCTGCGTTTCCTGTGCTGTTAGAAAAGTTTGGTTTGAAGTAACTTCACAGGATCCTGTAATGAAGCTGTTATTTTAATTTTTTTGTTTTTGAACTCTCGCTGAAAAGAAAATTGCCATATTTTCTGTGGGCTTTTTTTCCTTTATTGTAACAATACTTCCTATTCATTGAGATGTAAGAGAAAGAGATTTATAATTCTTTATTTTATTTGAAGTGGTAGAAAAGAATAAGGCAGTGCTTTGTACACTTAAAAGTTGAGATATGGCCCCATCATCTTTATGAGAGACAGGTTTGGGGACCATCTGTCTGGGCAGATTTTCTTTAAGATACCATACATGAGTTATGGAAAAATAATACCCAAATAGATATTCTATTGATCAGTTTGATGCCCAGCCTGTCTCTGGGTGACTGCTGAAATTCCTTGCTCTCAGACTCTCCTGTAGCTAGTGCTAACTCGAAGATTTAGCTCATGGGTTTCAGTTTAGAACAGGTATGACTCTGTTTTATCCTTTGCTGGCCACTTATGTACTGATCATATTTTCTGTTTTATGGCATAGCTGACTGCTCTGGAGCTGCTGGAATATGCCCACAAAACCCAAGCAACACAAAGAACAGTTGTTATTCAACAACATATTTCAGAATCCTCCCTCAAATTGTTCCCACAGCAGAAATTCAACAGCTAAACTTGTCACTGAGGCCACGAAGACCAAGGTCTGGACTGGCAGGGGATATTTTTGCTGTGAAGTTCACCCATTCATCACTACTGTGTTATTTTCATTATTAATGCCAGCCTTGTGTTGTTTCCAGAAATCCAGTTTCATATACACAGCTCTCAGATGGGAGCTTCACCCTCAGCCTGTCCCAGCGCAGGTGCAGGAAACCAGAAGTGGATGGGCCCGCCAGGCTTCCAGGGCTAGAGGGGTCAGCGTGGGGCTCTCAGTCCCACACACAGATTTACATCACACCAAGGCTCCTTAGAGAACTTCTAGACACAGTTTTGACTTCTCTTTCAGCTTCCCTTTTGGCTATATCCTTTTTTTTTTTTTTTTTTTTTTTTTTTTTTTTTTTTTTTTTTTGTATTTATGTAAGGGTGACTGAAAATAAATTGTTCTTTTTGGTCAGAGCATGCCATTGGAATGCGTCATTTTGCAGGATGTAAATGCCTATGACTGGAGAGGTACCAATTTCATAGTAAGCCTTTTACAATATATGTGAGAACTGAAATTGTGTGAGCTGGTTATAATTAGTTTTTACTAAAAAAATTTTGGTGATATTTAAAGGGCAAATCCCATTAAAGCATTTTTTCAGAGAAAAAATTCGAAGCATAAGGTACTCAAAACAAATTCCAGCTAGAAAGGAACGAGACAGCTGCGAGGGGCCATTTTTTCTAAAATCCCTCAAGAAATATTTATGGAGCCTCACACTCAGCACCATCAAACTTCCAGCAGCCACAGAAGGAGAGGAAATAACTTATGAAGTCCTGGTCACCTGCACGACCTCGTGTCACGCTGCCGTTCCTCCTCCTCCAGGTGAATCATTTCAGAGTTGCCATCAGAACTGATTCTCTCCACAGAGCCCCAGATTTCGTACCCACAGGTGTCCCAAAGCCAGTTAATCTTTTAGAGATTATCCCTCCTGGAGCACATTAAAATACACTGAGTGTGAGGCAAACCCGAGCTATCTTTGTGTTGCCCGTTCCTGACAGGTTTTCTCTGCAGGTGTCCCAGTTTCCAGGATGATCTATCCCCATGCAGGGCACGGGCTGCCCCCCAGTGCAGAACGGGAGCTCAGGCAGTCCACAAATCCTTTCTCCTCCTCAGCAGGTGATGTCTCAGTGTCCTTTTGGGAAGGATGCTGAAAGTACTGCAAGAAAGGAGTCAGTTGCCCGTTTAAATGTTACGAGACCACTGTGACAGCTGCTACAGAACTGGATCCTGGAGAAGGTGCCAAACTGGCTCACAGAGGAAGTCCCCTAAGAGATCCTTTGGGATTTCCCTCAAATTCGCTCTGAGGGCACAGCTGCAGGAATACAGCTGAATGGTTTTCTGTGTAACATCTACTCTCAGCCTCCGATGGGGAAACACGAACCCAGGATTGCCTGATGTGTGATATTTGTGAGATACACACACTTCTGGGGTGCTGAAACTGTGGGCTGGGTGACTCATCACCCAGAAAATACAAAAAAAGATTAAAACCCCAACAGCAGTGACCATCATGACATTTGTTCTTCTTTTCTTTTATGCGCTCTTCTCATTGTCTAGTCTTCATTGTCTTTAATTAGGATCTTGATGGACTTCTTTTCTCTGCTACAGAACGGGGCTTCCAAATGCTCAAAAGCTTTAATCTGAGCCCTTCAGAAGAAAACAGCACTTTCCAAATGAAACTCAGAATGACTAGACTTACATATGTGATTAGTTACAATGGTGAAATGGTTTATATTATTTTCTTCCAAACTCTCAGGCCTTTTCCTCCTTCTATCTCGATGCCTATTACCTTTTTTTACTCCTACCCTTAGTATTTCCTGTGTTGGAAGAAACAAAATTGTTTTAACTCCCATTTAGAAAGCTCAGCACTCTGCACTCTTGGCCACAGGCTGAGTGTGACAAAGGTGCAAGCAGCAGATAGGCAAAATGCTTGTTCAGAATAAAGTGAATGAGGGGGTTTCTTTTGGCAGGTCTCCCCCAGCTCTAATCTGGGGCTAACAGCTTGATAAGAGAGAGGTGAATGAGCACTCTGTGTGTGTTCCAAAACACCTCTTTCCTTGTTGTGGTTTTCAACAGCTTCCTTCACTATGAAAAGTTAATAATTGTGTGGTATAGTGTCCCAAACCTTGAAAATCTTAGATTTCCACAGAAAAAAAAAAAAAAAAAAAAAAATTTCTTTCCTACATCTTCATATATATATATATGTCTTTCATTTCATCAGCACTGTAGTACAAGTAATCACAATTTTTGCAATGAAAGAAAACATTTCCTAAGGCCTGTAGATTCATTTTGGCACAAGAGTTGGTTTTGCCTCCTGCAGGGAGGCAAAAGAGGGGTAAAGGTGATCAATGGATTTTTGACATCGTTGGTCCTAAATTGTCATCAGCACATGGAAAATTGGGTTGCTTCCTGTAGCTCTTTGTGGTCCAGCAGCTCTGGGGCTTTGAAGCAGTCGGTGACCAGATGATACAGAGAGGCCTGGGATTGTCACAGTCACTGTTACACAATGACAGAATTGTTTTCTAAGATGTTCCCCTTTGTAGCTGACAGAAACTTCTGGAAAACAGGAGTAGAGTGGAATTATCCAGAAAGTGCAGCTTTGGCTGCTCTGCCTGGGCATTGTCATACTCAGTGCACTCAGGAAAAATGAAGATTTTCATCTCTTCACCTTTCTTTGCATCCAAGAATTTAAAAAAAAAAACCAAAAAACATACATGAATGATGCACAGATCCTACAAACACTAGCTGATAAAATTCCAGAAGGTTCCTTATTTCATTAACTATATAGTGAAACTAAAAATAAAATCCACACAGTGGGCATTTGCTTTTTTTTTAAAGTTCATTTGTAAAAGGGAAACCAAAAAAGGCAGATTAGCTGTTTTTTTAGAACCACATATCTGAGATGGAGCTACTGAAGTTCGCATATGATTAACTTCCCAGAGAAGCTGACTTCTTCCTGCTCTCTGTCCCGACTATGTTGCTGCAAGGCAACTTCCCGACGTGCAGTGAGCACACTCGGAGGGTTTCCACCTCTCCTCTGTGTTTTAAGTTTATCAAGCACCCCTCTGTACCTCTTTGAAGTGAGTGTTCAAAAGCAATGCTCGGAGTGTGAAGCTGTGGACTTATCTCGGATGAAGGTGCAGAGTGCTCCTGAGCTCCAAGGACTGAGGGCTGTTAATTGTGAGTGAGGATTCCTGGCTGCTGCTCGGGGCAGTGCAAACCCAGAACGCAAGCACAGGGAACCCTTCTCTGCAGCTGATGGCTCTGCACAGCTCACAGGGACAGCACCACAGGGGCCAGTCAGCTGTGAGCTGGGAGGGGAGTGGTTCCAGTATAAAAACATTTATAGTTTTGTGATCTGAACTTTTTTTGACTGGCTGTGCAGCCCCATGGAGTCCAGCAAGGCCAAGTGCGAGGTACTGCAGGTGGATCAGGGCGGTGGGGGTGGTCACCTGGAGAAGAGAAGGCTCTGCAGAGATCTTAAAACACCTCTCAGTGCCTAAAAGGGCTTCAGTGGAGCTGGAGCGGGACTTTGGACAGGGGCCTGGAGTGAAGGACACGGGGAAATGGCTTTAAACTGTCTAAGAGTAGATTTCAATTGCATGTTGAGAGGAAATTCTTCACTGTGAGGGTGGGGAGGCCCTGGCACAAGTTGCCGAAAGAAGCTGTGGATGCTCCATCCCTGGAAGTGTCCAAGACCAGGCTGGATGGGGCTTGGAGCACCCTGGAACAGTGGAAGCATGAGACGAGCATTAATGTTCCTTCTAAGTCAAACCATTCTGTGAATTATCTTGACCACTTAATTTTTGCTATGTATAATTTTCAATTTAAGAGTAATTTGGGGGTTTTACTTTTATTACCTACAACATTGTATTTCATTGTCGTTCAGCTCTTCAAATAACTTTATATGCTGGTAGTGGTGAGCCTCTGGTCTCATCTGTTCAGGCGATTCAACACCACAGCTCTTACCCCATACCAAATCAAGCTGTGTGTAAATGTATGAATCTCTGTGGCATCCATTTAAACAGCTGTCACACAATTCCAGCCGCTCGTAGACCTTGCTGGGCAGAGCACAGAGCTGGGGGCTGTGCGTGGCCATGAGGATGATGAAGCCATGCCTGTATTTCAGACTGGTGACCGTGTGTGGCCTCTCTGATCTCTGGACAGTGCTCATGAAGTAACACTGAAGTTGTCATGGATATTGTGTCAGAGTGCGAGATGCAAACCTGTTCAGCTCTCACACAGAGCCAGGATAAAAGCACCCACTGACAGCCCAAGGGGCCTTGCTTTATGCATTTGTAATGACAAAACAAGCTGTGCCTCATCTAGCACGGCACTTCACCCATCGAGGGAAGGGCTGGAAGTGATCTGGGGCTGCCTTGTGTCGAGCAAAAAGGAGTGGGATCCTGATTCACTCCTCCCTACGCTTGTTAGCAATGAGAGCTGTGTATTGGCCCTCATCGATCCCGACTGTGTGGTAGCAGTGCAGTTGCTAATGGCACTGCACCTCCCATTCTGCTCTGCAGCCCCACTTGCTGTGTTCCAGTCTTTTAGGAAGATGAAATACTCAAATATCTGGAAATACCAAATTTTTAAATTGTTTTTTTTTTTTCACTGCTATTCCGTCTTCAGCTCACCATCTTCGTGTGGTGAAATGGCTGTGCTTGATGAACAGGGAACAGATAAAAAAAAAGGGGAAGGTGACATCAAAAAAGAGCAGATTCTCTTGTCTTCCTTATGAGAAATCCCCAAACAAACAAAGGAACAGAACCCCCCCAAAACTACCACGGCATAATTGTGATGGTAAATTATTAAGATGATTTCATTATCTTCATTCATTACATCCCAAAAGTAAGGCAGTGGGAACAGCAAAATCCAAACAACTTAAAATGAAAATCAGAACGTTATTGCAAATCATGAGACTGTGAAGAGAAAAAATTACTACAGAGGCAATAAACGCTGTTATTGTTTGTGCTGTAAGAGCTGCCTCTAATTTTTTGGGCTAACAAACAATCCCATCTAATTACAGAAACATTCTTCTTGATTAGGGTTGGCTAGTCTTTGCTTGCATCTCGCTGTATTTCACGAACAGAGGAGTTCTTGATTGCGTGGCAGTCTTGGACAACAGTTGCTACCAATTTGCATTTCAAAACTCACAAATCCGGAATGCAGTTCAGCAGCCTCTGTTTGCACCCTTGCAAGGCTTTAGATATCTTACTGCCCAGCTTTGGGGAAAGCCTTGTGTGGCAAAGAGGATGGAGGAAAAGGGTGATGTTTCCCATGAAGGTACAACTAAAAGCATCTCCTCTTTAAGTGAATATCACTCAGAGAGGAAGTCTCAAAACAAGTGTTAGATTTGCGTGGAAGGAATGAAGAGCTGTCTCTTTATTGCATTAAAAACGTCTTTTTTCTTCACATGAAATAACCAGATTAACGGTTTCTGAGGTCTAAACCGCACTGTTGTGGTAACTCAAACATTATATATCACATCCTAGTGTGATAGTTAGTTGAGCAAAAATAGGAAAAATATAATGATAAAGGAGTCTTTTACAACTTATCTTGATTTTTTTTCCCTCATCCAGATGAGTTTTGCCAATAATTAAACCCCAAACTCTAACGATTCAATTATACAGAATGCTTCAGAAATGGCCTTGTTCACTCAATAAACATTTTTCTTCTTGCAAGGAATTTCAAGCCTGCTCTAAGTCTGGTCATGTTTAAAGAGTGAGGAATTTTCAAATGATCGATGATGTTGTTTTGCATAGAAAGACTAGGGTTTTTCTAAAACTAGCCCTGTTTAAGTGAGACTTGCTAGAAACTTTCCAGCTAGAGGTATTTTTTATTTGGGACAGAATGTACCATCATCCTTGGATGAAATAAACTCTGATCTTGCTCGAGTTACTCATGCTGCCTGCTGTGGCAAGAGCAATCCCCTCACAGAAAAAGCACAGCATTAATATCTGGATTATTTACCTCCATTTTCAGTTCAGCTCACAACTTCTAGTACAGGTTTAGGTAGGTGACTGTGTGTCAGTTCCAGGACAAAATCGGGTACGTCTCCTCTCATTGGAAACATTGTGAAAACTGCTTCTGGGTTCTGAGTCAGGATGATGGATAACACTTTTTGTTCAAGTTAGAAACACAGCTGATAGAGAAGAATGAGGGTAAAAATCCCTCATGCTGCTGAAATACTGCCTTTTGCAGCACGCTGGTCTTCTGCTAGAGTCAGCTTTTATATTTGTCAGTAAGTTTTATTTAATGTAGGTGCACACGTACCTGCTGTTAGATTTATACGAAGAGAGGCCCACATGCAATGTTTATTTTTATACATTGTATTTTCACTTATTCTATTTATACCATTTTCGAGTCTAATGTTTTATATGTGCCTCGATGAAACCACACCTTGTTACATTCAAAGTCAGTTTTGTAGTCAGTCTAAACTCTTTCTTCCCACTTCTATAGTGAAGGAAATACTGAGGGGAAGTTCTTTAACAAGGGATATCACACAGACACTGAGCACTGATATCACGCACAAACCGAGCAGTGACATCACACAGACCCTGGGCAGGGATATCACACAGACACTGAGCACAGATATCACACATAAACCAAGCAGTGCCATCACACAGACACTGAGCAGTGACATCACACAGACACTGAGCACTGATATCACACACAAACCAAGCAGTGCCATCACACAGACACTGAGCAGTGACATCACACAGACACTGAGCACTGATATCACACACAAACCAAGCAGTGCCATCACACAGACACTGAGCAGGGATATCACACACAAACCAAGCAGTGCCATCACACAGACACTGAGCAGTGTGAGCCCCGGGCGAGGCTGAACAGGTCAGTGACCTCCAGGTACGGCTGGGCAGGGCATGCTCGGAGCACTGCAGCTCCAGGGGAGATGTGTTACTGCCTTGTGGCCCTGGCAAATTAGCCTCTGCATTTTGAATGGGTCAGTGCCTGCCATTGGTGCATCAGGGATTTACAGCCTTCAGATTTTCTGAAAGTTTTTACACTGCTCTTCTGAAGGCACAGAAGAGGTGCACTGTAACCAGAATGAATGGACTGTGTATTAACTTAGAGCTTTTATTTCCAGTCTTGTACAGAGAAAAAAAATGGTGCTTGAGGTCACAGCGATTTGAGTCAGGTGGAATGCCAGTGTCTGGAGAAAGGGAAATATTTTGTTCCCCCAGTCATTTGAGAAAAAAATCTAGAGAAAGTGCCCGCGGGCTAAAGCATAATCTTTTTTGTTCAGTTTCAAACAAGAGAAGAATGGGAAATAGCAAGTAACAAAGTGAAAGTGAGACTCTAACCAGTCCACCAAGTTCTTATTTTAATTACAGGTCTATGTTCTCATGAACAAAGTGAGACAATGCAGGGATCCCAAAGCTGTGCAGATGGGGTTTGTCGTTATCTGTGCTGTGTCTGGGTTTTAAGGTGCCGACTACAAAGACACTTTTGCAATGTTTTATTTAAAATGACACATCATAGAATCTTAGAATGCTTTGGAAGGGACCTTAAAGATCATTTAGTTTCAACCCCCTTTCCTGCTCAAGTTCTTGTCTTACTAATCTGAGTGTTTTGACAATCAGTGATTGTCACCAGACCTTATGCAGGAGAGGAATTCAAGGAACAGCAGGAGAGAGGACTCTTAACTGGCTAAAAATGCCTTAAATTCTTAGGTTCCACTTGCTAAACATAGCGGTTATATTTATAAAATTGTTAGGCAGTACAATAGCCTTCCTTCTAAAAGTACATCATCTTTATTTTCTTTACATTTACAATGCTACTAATCTTACACTAACTTGCAAATTTACAAATTCACTCACAAGTGGGAAATGATGGTAATGTATATTAATTTGATAGATCTCTTACTGTCTTCAGCTTCCCTGCAGCAGTTGCTTGGCATGTCCTTTTATCAGGGGTAAGATCTCTGGAAAGTGAAACAGGAAGATTTTAGCATCTTTGCTGCTATAGATTCCAAACACTGAGGATTTCTTTTAAAACAAATAAGCATGGCAGTGCCAAACTGCTGTAAAAACAAGCAGTATTTTCTAATAGTCAGTTTTTAATTTTTTAATTTTCAATGATTGTTCCTGGTCCCATTTCATTCTTGTCATTCATTCTCCTCTAAGTTGCACTTCCCTTGTTTCAGTTTGCCCACTCTTGTTTTGCAGAATTTCTTTCTGAATATTTTAAGTCTAAATCTGGCTTGAACAAACACTAGAAATGAAAATGTTCATTTTATCCCAGGACAGATATTTTTCTCTGTTGGATGCTTTCGTTTGACTTACCACCCCCTGAAGTTTTAAGGCATTTTGACAATTATCTTAATTCCACTCTTAAAAAAAAAAAAAAAAAAAAAAAAAAAAAAAAAAAAAAAACCAAAACCCCAAAAAACCCCCCANAAAAAAAAAACAAAAAACAAACCCAAAACCCGAAAAACCTCCCCAAAACATTCTTTCACTGTGATTGGCAGTGGAAACTTTGCAGTTCATTCCATAACTGCAGCTAATTAGTCAGTCATTACAGTGTGCTCCAGTTAGATGGCAGAACTTGGTGCTTTTTTCTGAGCTTCCCAGTCACAAGGGCAGGACAACAATGTCTCGTTTGCCAAGGACTGCAGAATGAAAGCTTTCACTTTGACATGGTATTAAAAAAACAACTGGACCTTTACAATAAGCTCCACGTTTTAATGCTGGATCACCTCTGGAACTGCTATCAAGCTGTGCTTTGACCACAGCAGGGAAGCGTTTGATTAACTACCAACAAGAAAGGATGCGCTGAACAATGAGACATCAAAGCCAGCAGCTTCCTGACAGCACTTATTGAACAGTGATTAATGAGTGACATAAATGAAGGATGTATCACCTCCAGTATACTTAAGAAGGCTAATAGGTATCATGAGGTGAAGTTCAAACGAGTCATTAATTGGTAAAAATAAAGAGCAACAACTCTAAAATATGTTTAGAATTCCACATTTGGTCTGTTTTAAAGATCAGCCATATAGGGTGACACAGCTAATACTCGTATTGCAACTTGCTTTTTTTTAATGGAAAGATCTTCTTAGATTAGTTTAATTGGGGGGGGAAGATTTATGTTGACTTCAATAATAAGCATTGCAATTTGGAACTCTTTCATGGTTTAATAATAAGCAGTCCTTATCTACTGCTCTTACTTTTCATGGTAGCTAATTACTGCTGAATTTTCAGTGGCAATACTGAAGAAGGTAAGGAAGAGCAGAAATATTACAAACATCAGTGATGTGAAATAAGGTGAGAGGTAACTGAGCATTATTAACAATTCAAAAATGTTTTTATGCCTTTGGTTTATGTCACTTAAAGCTAATGGCTCCAACAACCCATTTCATTGCAACCAGATGCAATTTTCAGACCAGTGCAGGTCTTTCAGTCTGCATATACTTCTCTCAACCACAGAAAAATAATTTTAGACTGGTTGAAGTGTGGTGATGGCATCGTGGTGAGGTCAGAAGCTCAAAATTGTGAGTAACGTTTGTTCGTCCCTGTGCTGCTGCTTCCAGAGTGTGACCCTCCCTGCTCACAGCATGCTGTCAGCTGGAGAAGAGAGGGCTCCAGGGAGACCTTAGAGAGCTATCTGGAGCCTAAAAGGGCTCTAAGAGAGCTGGGGAGGGACTTTGGACAAAGGTATGGAAAGGCAGGAGAAGGGGGAATGGCTTCGAGCTGCCAGAGGGCAAGGTTAGATGGGATTTTGGGAAGAAATTTCTCCCCGTGAGGGTGGGCAGGCCCTGGCACAGGGTGCCCAGAGCAGCTGTGGCTGCCCCTGGATCCCTGGAAGTGTCCAAGGCCAGGCTGAACAGAGCTTGGAACAACCTGGGATAGTGGAAGGTGTCCCTCCCCAAGGCAGGGGGTTGGAATGAGATGAAATTTAAGGTCACTTCCAGCTCAGGCCATTCTCTGATTCTGGGCTCTGTCATAATAAAAATATGCTCCCCACATGGCTTCCTCCTTTGATTGCAAATTTTATCATCTCCATTGAGCTGGAGGGAGTCGAGGCCAGCGTCAGAGGGCCTCACACACCAGAGTGCAGCTGGAGGAATTCACTGCTCTGAACTGGGTACGAAAGTTTCATTTTCCAGGGAGGAAGGGCTGGTCACACCCTGGGACCGAAGGCTCTGGAACCTACACAAGCAATAGCAAGAGGCACAGAGGTTCCACTCAGTCCTCTCCGATTCCTTGGAGCTGAACAAGTCACCCAGCTACAGCTGGAGCGAGGCACAGGCAGCACTCCTCTCACAAAAGGAGGCTGCTGGAAACCCTCTGCTCCCCTTTGCAACAGCACAAAAATGAGGGCAGTCACTGGGATTAGAAGAGATCAGATCCAGCTCCCTCCTCTGCCTACAGGGATTGTTAAATCTCTCAGAAGAGTCCTAATTAGTGTGCTATGAAGTATTCTATGGAAGAATGCTCTTAGTTGCTCCTGATGTTATTGCACTTGGCATTAAATAATTAAATCTTATCTGGAGAAAAGATGCAAGGGAAAGGCAGGGGGGTGGGGGTGGAGGGGGAGAGAGAGTGCACCAACAGGACTTTTAAATAAAATTGTGTGAGAAATTCAGACTTGTATTCTTGTTCCTATAAATACAAACCCACTTCACACTACATGGTCATTGAAGGAGGGAACATGTATCTCCCCATCCCAAGCAGCCTTCAATCTACTAGACAATTAAATTTGCTTTTAATTAGATGTTAGGAGATTTTGGGGAGAGTCAGAGAGTCTGTTGTTACACATGCTGATAGCACTTTCCTGCAGGGAGGGTCAGACCCCTTCACTGAGCAGAAATGCATTTGTGTCCCTGAGTAGCTGCACTTGGAGATAAATCCTTCCAGCAAGGCTGCTGAGGAGCGCGAGGCGGGCGGGAGGCACAGATTTATGTGTGTGTTCTTGGTGCCTCTGAAGTGAAAGTTTAGTGTGTGATAAGGCAGATGTACGGCTGGAGTGCTGAATTCGGTCAGGAAGCTGTAACACAAGAGTGTGAGGGCCCCTCAGTCTTTGCTGTGAGGTCACTCTGTTGCTTTATTATTTTGGGACACAACAGCAGACGGAAAATGACTTTTCTGCTTAATGTCAGTTGTGTTTGTGGCTGAATAGGCTGTATAGTTCTACTGGTAGAACTGCTAAAACCATTGAATTGTACAGTTCAGGGGGCAGGGAAGCGGTTCTGCTGTGAGGGAGATTTTTTTCTGATTTTAATGTTGGGTAGAAATACATTTTTGTGTGCATGTCTACATATACACATACTAGAAAATTATGCCTGGCAAGCTATTTCTGTGGTGACAATTTTTTAATTACATCTGTGGAGGTGATAGCCTAAGTATATATGGGTTTCAGAAAATGCATATTGAGGCAGTGATGGACATGTTCAATAATTGTTATTTCTGGGCTTTTTGTAATGATTTATTAAGACAAAGTTTTACCTGAACTTCATACTTTCCTGTGTGAGACCTGAATATGTAATCTAGGAATGGAGAGTTCTCTTGTGTCATTCCATGATAGCAAGGTTCTACATTTATCAAAAGTTCTGTGCCTTGAGAATAGAGAGATCTCTTCTTGAGACTTCCATCATTGCCTCAGTCAGGCTGAAAGCAACGTTTCACTGCTTTCAAACCTAGAAAAAAGGGGTTGTAATTAGTACTGTTCACTGAAGGCTTTCAAAGACTGTTACAGTCTGAGGATGCTTCAAGGGTTAGGGAGGGCAAGGTCAGGGTTTCCAGCACTATGATCCCATTAGTGCAGAGCACTTAAGCTAATCTGTGCTGTGTTAAGACTAAGTTAACCCCAGAGCTAGAAATGGCACTAAGAGTGCAACAGGCAGGACTTCAGAGCTGCTGCATCCTCGGAGAGCATCCCCCTGGGAATGCTGCTCCGTGTCCTTACGGAGTGCTCTGGCTGCAGCTGCACCATCAGGGGTTTGAAGAGAACTTGCTGTGAGCATTTCTATTTGTGCTGTTCGTGGTTAGATATCCAAAATCCCACACATGCTCTCTCCTACTGAATGTCCTGGCTTGGGTGTCTCTGGAAATCAAACCCTCTGCATCTTGCTAGACATAAAAAGATTTATATTTGAACATCATAATGTTCTTGATTTGGTGTACACTCTTCGATCCTTCATTACTCAAAGAAGGATTTATTTCAGTAATGAAGGAAATTATCTCTTTATATAATTGTAACTCTTTTGTATTTCCCGACTCAAAGGCACATTATAAGTACAAAATAGAAATTTAGTATTTTGATATAAAGTGACTCCTCAAAGGAAACTTGTTGCGTTTCCATTCATCTGAATCCTGGCAAAACCTTTGGTGCCTTGTGGTGATATTCTCTGTCTGCAGCTGTGTTGCAGAGGCCAGATGGCACTGCAAAGCTTTACACTTTTGCAAATCTTTAACCCAGATGCTGCATGAAATGGAGCTACAGTTACCTTATGAAGAGTAGGAAGCTTCCAAACTTGAAGGAAAAATGAGTTTAAATGCTGAAGATCCAGAGGGCTATGATGAGCCCTTCCAGTCTCAGTGTTGTAACACATCTTTGCTTTCAGACTTCTACAGTGTGGTAAAAAGGGTTTCTTTAGCTGCAGTTGGCATTTGTCCCTCAGTGTGGCCATTGCAGAATTTACTGTCTTTGGGATTTGCTCGTTTTGACTCTGGAGAAGGCCTGCATCCCATGATCACCAGAAAGTTCTTTCCTCTCTGCTTCTTTCTAATTATTCATTGCCCTTTTTTAATTGAACTGCAGGATCTTTACACCATCAATCATCCTTCATCATACCTTGATCAGTGATGCAAAAAAATTACGGGAAATTACTTTATAAGTGAATTTGGTAAACAAAGGGAAGATCAAAAATATTTCCTCCTTACTGTTTACTCCATCCTAAGAAGAAGCACAAATTAAACCACAGAGCTCAGTTAATAAGCCAGTCACATACGTAAAGTTCAGCTGTGCTGCCTTTTGTTATAACCAGGAGATTATTAGAATACAGCAGGTTCTCAGCGCCGTGTCAGTGGCTCAGTGAGCCGTGGGATGGAGCGTGTCAAGCCCTGGCCGTGCTCTCTGCTCCCACTGCTCACCTCCTGTGTGTGGGGCTGTGAGGGCAGCAGGCTGGGGTGTAGATCTGCCCCTGTCCTGTCCATGCTCTGTCCCAGCCCTCTTGGCTCTGCGGTTTTGGACTCTGCACTCATCTAAGCACCTTCTCCTCTCAAAGATCTCCAAACTTACAGCAGTATTTTCCCTGCTGGATTTCAGGAGTTTATTATTCTTTTTCTTTCTATTGCTTTTCTCTTGCTTTTCTATTGCTACTTGTTTCTGGAAGCTCTTTCAAAGCCTAGAGATTTCACCTCGGCTAAAAGTGGCAGGGGCTTGCACAAAGGTGTCTGCCTCTTCTCACCTAAATATGATTTATAATCTAGGTATATAAACATAAGGGCACCACATGAAGGAGAAATTAAGCCTAATACTGCATGAAAATTATCACTTTGTCTTCATTTTATCTATTTATCCTGCATAAGTAGTTTCATGGCAACTTTTGAGAAGGCCAGTTCTTCAGCAATAGCTATAGGTGTTTTCTGGAGAAGTAATGGCACATAAATCACTTCTCTTCCTTCTGCAACCATTTCTTTGCCACTGAAACTTCCAGGCTCTGCTTTTTCTACTCGTGTGACGAGTTGCACCAGCTGAAGCTGGGATTTGTTCACAAAATCTGTAAGGAAGCTGATTTTGCTCAGGACAAAAGCCACCACCTATTGAATCCTGTTTCCCCTCCCATCAGGTCTCTGAGGTCTCTGGTCTGTGGTTGTGTCACAGCACAGGGTTTCTGGGTTTGACAAAAGAAGCACATTCCTCATTTTATTGCTGGCTGTAGTTTCCTCTGTTACCAGTATAGGACATTGTTTCCTTTTCTGTTCTGCTGCTCTCTGGTGCTTCCACATCCACATTCCTATTCACACTTCATCCACATCCATCTTCATACTTCTGTCACGAGTCTTTCAGAGGGCATTTAAGCAATGAGCAAATTAAATTGCATTAACATTAGCGTTGTTAAATGCATTATACACCAGCCCTGAGATACCACTAGTGTCGTAGAAATTGCCCTCCAGAACACAGTAACAACAAACTGAGCTGAATATTCACCTCTCCCTACCCAGACTGGCCTGAAGCAGTTTTGCTTCTCCTTTTCTTCCACTGTTGCCGTTTTCCCTCTGAACATTAAAATCCCAGCTGTATTTTTTTTTTTTTTTCTTTTATGTTTGGCATAACTTTGTTATGAGGACTTCTGGAATGTATGGACACTTCTGGAAAACACAGCAGTCCAAGTGGTAGTTAAAAGGTAGTGCATGAGTTCAGCCTCCTGCATTTGTTTACCCACAACATTCCCAAGCTTGCTGCAGTACCTGTAAGGAAGGAAGCAAACTTAATTGCAAAGTCAACATTAAATGAATTTATAAGTCATGCACACTTTGCACAAGTATCTTCTTCCATGAACTTGGATTGTCATGCTAATTCAGTTTTCTCCTAAAGGGCTTTGAGAGTGATAATCTCATTTCCTCATCTAGTTTCACATGTAACAGAGATGAGGAACTGCTGGCCTTGAGCATAAAATCCTTCAAATGCGTAACAGTATTTTAGGAATCTTAAAATATAGTGAGCTTGATGTTTTCTTTTAAAAAATACACTCGAGATGAATACCTGAAAAATATGCTGCATAATGAAATGAGATACCAAGTGATTGCCTTGAGAATAACTTACAAAGATGATTTTTGCCCTTCAACTTGTGCTCTACACTGAGCATTTCTCTCACATATTATTTTCCAAGTGGATTTTGGTGCCAGTAAATAATGACTCTTTGAAATGGCTGGAAGTCAAGAAACTTCTTCTCCCAGGAATAAAGAATACTTTTTAACACAATCCCCTCCACCCTGCAGCCTTGTTCTGGAAGCAAGCTGCAGCTCCAGTGGATAACCCACTCGAATTTGAATGGGCAATCAGTTGTGAGCCTGTCTGAATGCCCAGGGGGAGGATGTGCTCCTTCGTTAGACGAAGAAGAGAGAATCAAATAGAAAAATTCCAGTTTTTCATTTTACATAGCTGTGGTAATAACAAAAGTGAAGTGTCTGGTTCTGCTGGCTGGGTATTGATCAGGTGCACAGACAGAAATCTGTGCAACACACTCAGGGGTGTTTTCTGCTGCTCTCATCGGTCCTCTGGGAAGGCACAGGAGCTTGGGGTGATGTCAGAGCTCAGGAGGGGCAGGTCTGAATGTTTCCTGAGGAGATCCTGGGAACAGGAGCATTGATGGCTGTGCAAATATCTTTGAGTGGCAAAGGGGAGGTGGAGGTAAGGAGGAGTTATCCTGGCACACGGGTTTCTGTTCCAGCAGGGTTTGCCTGTTTCAGTGAAACTTATTGCTGCAGTGACACCCTGGACACAGAAAAGCCACTGCGTGGCTGTAAGGACAACAAATTCAGTCTGAGCATCAGCTCTACTGGAAACAAAGCTGGCTCTCAGTAGGAAATGTGTAAACTGAGATTTCTGTTCTGAGAGAGCTTACGACGCTGGGTAGAGTGTCCTTAAAAATATTTGATGGCACAGTACAGACATAAATGTGTGTTTAAAAACCAGATCGGAACTGATGGCCTAAATTCATGTTTGTGGCTGTAAGGAGATGGTGATCATGAGACCAGTGAGACTTCCCATGCATTGTACAAAGCAGAGTCTTCACAACGTCTGTATCTCATGTTACATGCTGAATAAGCCACTACAGGAAACATTTTCTAAAAAATTTTGTAGATTCTCTATTGACAATAACTTTAAAAAACAAGAACGTAAACAAACCAAAACAGGTGTTTGGGTTTATATAAAATGTGCTGGGAGAACACTGAAAAGTAAGCTTGGATATTGTCACATGGAGAGAAACTCTGATTTGTGGCCTTCTGGACAGTGAACTGAAATGGTTCCTTGATAACTGATGGGTTAAGAGAGATTTCCTTTCCTGGTGGTTTACTCTGGGTGTAACAGGCAGCATGGTTGTGCAGCTTTCCTGTTTTGTGATGAAGAGCACATCTCTGTGCTAACGGTGGGGGAAAATGATTCTCCAAGTTTCTATGGGCCAGCCTTGGCTTTCTTTTTTATTTATTTTGACATTTATATAATGTTGTTTATGTGCAGAATTCTTACCAAGGCTGACAACTTGCCAATGAAGACCCAGGCTCACTTTTCAGATATGCATATTTTGGGTGCCATGCTCTTAAATCTAGCTGGGATTCTGTTGCCTTAAAATAAATAAATAATTGAGTCTACTGCCCTTGTGTCTCTTTCTTCCAGCCTCTCCCTGGTAATAAAGAGTACTATAAATGATAGCTGAATCTGGTAATTAGACAAGACTTCCCTTTTCTGTCCTGCTTTTTTTCCCCTCTGTAATGCATTTTGTCTGTTTACTGGCTTGAGGTCCCTTCCCCCTGTGAGACTTATCTTTTTAATGGCAGTCATTTTTAACATGCACGATTTTTCTGTGAGCATGGCATTCACTATCTCTGTAATAACAATCATTTGGCTTATGATGTAAACCATTACAGCACTGTACCATGCTGTGAGACTCAAATGCTGGCTTCACTTGTACGTTGTTTACTTTCCTATCAGCGTGCTGACAGTTCATAACTCTTGGCTACTTCCACACTGACTGCAATTTCTGTACAGCTTTAGTGGAAATAAAGAACTGCATCAGGCAATTGTTTTTTTGGATTACTTGCCTAAGCATGCTGTAAACTCAGTATCAGGATGCTGAACTGGACAGTCACTCTGTAACATGGCACAAATTTGCTGGCAAATAGGTATAGCCCCACTCTTTAAAGGATAGGTGAAGTGTAAGACAAAGATCAATGGAAACCTCTTTGCAACCTAAAGACAAGATGGGATACATTAAGTACTAAATTAATAGACAGATTTATTGCCTGGCCAATTTTGTTTCCTTGTTCCACCCCTCTTCTCTCCCTCGTTTGAAGGACTCTTGTTTTCTTGGAAGTTTAGTCGTGATGGTCTGTGAGAGTGAAGAAAAGTCATTTTACGGGTGATGATTTTTGAATTAGTGGAATTTGTTTGGATTATCTAAAGGATCTACAGAGATCTTTGCTCCCTGCAACCATTTCACACATTTTTCCTGCTCTTCAGTTTTCTAGAGGAATGTCTGTAGCCAGCCCAGCCAGCAGGAACGGGAGAGGGCATCGCTAGGAAAACTCATCTCAGGACAAGCAGGCTCTGAGAATCTTAGCCCAGGGAGCACTTCAGTATGAACAAATGACTGGGGGTTTCTTTTTTAAAGTGGTTTTCAGCTCGGATAAATAGACTGGAGATTTTTACAGCTGTTTCCCAAGTTGTATTTCTACCACGAGAGTCTCAGACATGTTTTGAGTCCTGTCTCATTTCAAAGAAGAGATCTCAATAATTGTTTACATGGAAAGGAATTATTTTTGGAATATCCAACCTGAGGTGTACGTATGTTTAACTTGATCAGTGTTTTATGATGCAGAGAGTTTCTGATCTGCACATTTTAACCTTAATGAGCCTTCCCTTTAAAGTAAACAGTAATATTCTGGTCTTCTATACATGCAAGTGCAGGTCTTGGTATTGACCAAAAATGTTGAGTAAAGCCAAAAATTTTTGTTGTACTCATTTCACTGCACTCTTTTATTTCTTTTCTTGATTAGACCTTGTTTGTTTTGTAGCAACAGTTTTATTACTAAAATGAAAAATAAGATGAGGGAGAACTTTGTGTCTTAGAGATGATTGAAGCTGCCTGCCATAGGCAGCTCAGAGGCAGGATTTGGTTTATGCAAAGATAAATTTGTTTAATAAAATCTAATTTTCCAGGCCTTCATACTAATGAGCTGGAGAGCTTCTACTTTCAGATACTCCTAATGACTTATGAATTTGTGACACTGCACACAAGTACAGTGACACCTGCCTGTACAATTACACTTCATGTCTGCCTTGCTGTTATTTAAGCTTCAGGAATCGTGTGATTATTCCCTTTTTAAGAAAATGCTTGCAGTATGTCTAGTGGTAGATAAAAAAGCTTGACGTTGTGTTTTGAGCATTTATTTTAAAGGCGTGACATCTGGAGAAGTTAGAAATATTTCAAAATGTTTTTTAATAAATCTGGTGTCGGAAGAGTGACAAAATTTTGGAGTGAGTGACTGTAGTTGTAGTCTACTTTTTATATATGGCAAATGGTTCACAAGGAGCACACACATTTTCTGGAGAGGATTGCAGGGGCAGCGTGGGGGGATTTCATCTAAGTCAACTGAGTCAACTTTTTGTGAGATGATTTTTTGTGAGATGACTTTTTGTGAGATGACCTCTTGAGGACACACTCAATGCCTGCAGATGGAAATGTTTGTTTTTCCCGAATTTCTTATCTTCCTTCTAAGTTTTTAGTGAATGTGTACAATCTAAATTGCAGATGTGTTTTAGAGAATGTTTCATACCATTTTGCACTCAGCACCATGCTGGTGTGGAAATACCCTACTTCCCATTTTTCTTGAATCCTAGCATCTGAATTCACATTCTTGCGGAAGCAAGCAGGTAGGAGGAGGGTAGGGCAGAACTTAATATTGAAACATTCTTCCTCCACTTGAGATTTGCCTTTGTTTTTCGTCTTGAAATTCAAATTGATGGGCAGAGGATAATTCGTGTTAATGCCGCTGTTATTCAGTTTGAGAGATATCTGATGGGAAGAAAGTGCTCTGAGCTGGGGAGCAAAGGGTGACAAATGCCGTTCTGCACATCAAGTTTTCCAGCACTACCCCTGAAGCAGACAGTACATTAACTTTAAAAAGAAAAAAAAGAAAAAAAAAAAGAGCATTTGGACCAGTACAGTGTCAATATGCTATAAAAGTCTCCTAAACCTCTTGTCATTTGGGATAAGGACATCAATAATAGTCATTGTCAACCTTCATTAAACTCAGATCATCCATTTTTCTGTCCCTCAGGATGTTTCTCATTGATATTTTCCCTGGAAAGAGAAAAGGCCCTACATCAAGCTAGTGTATAAAGCTTGGCTCCTTTCCTCGGGGCTCTTAGGGCAAGAGAAACAAATTATTTTAATTACTCTTTTTCTGTTTTGATTTATTTTATTATTCGTTTGTTCACTTGGTTTTTCTTCTGAGTTCCTCTCGGGTGCTTAACCTGTTCCTAGATGCAGAAGAGCCCTGTTTTATTAATCCACATAAAAAAGTCCAAGAAAAAGGGAATGTTCCAGTTGCAAACAAACAAAAAAGGAAGACGATGAGAAAATTAGATCCACGCTTCCCCTCCTCTAGGGATTTGTCTCCACGTTGTTGCTGATATTCCTTAGTTTAATCACGTCTAGAGTTTGGGTTTTAGACCCTTGCTAGCTCTTGCAGGTTGGCTTACCAGCACTACCTGAGTTCTTCAGGATTCTTTTAGAAAAGACAACCAGAAATCTAAAATTCCTGGCTGTGGCTGGAATTTGAGGTCTTTGTCAGCACAGGAGGTATGTGGCAGGTGTTTTCAAGCACGGATGTTGGTACTCAGAAATGAGTGTCTTAGACCTATTTGACTTTTTCTGAAGAAGAGAAGGAAATGATTTTCTATGCAATGAGCTCTTTTCTCAGACCTTGCTAGAGATTTTGCCTGGAAGTAGATAAATATTCTCACAGAAATAAGAAACAAAAAACCAAGAAAAACAAAACCAAACCAAACAAAAAAGCCTTTAAAAACCCTCCTTTGATCATATTTTTGTGTGCTAGGCAAAGATTTTGGTGAATAAAAACACATCTCTGCTCAATGTAGGAGCTGGGGGTACATGAAACAATCCTTTAAAAATATGCATCAGTGGAGTTCCACACAATAATTAATTTCTTTGCTTGCTTGTGAGGTTTTACAAGTTTGTCTTTTGTGGGTTTTTTTTTTGTTTTTTTTTTTAATGAATTTTTGACCAACCGATCCCACTCGAAGTTTCATTAGCACGGTGTTTGCAGAGCTCAGGAAATTTATTTCTGTGGTGTCTCTTTCAAGAGACTCTTCAGGTGGTGAATGTACTCATGGCCCTGCCTTTGTCGGTGCAGCGGGGCTTGAAAGGGCAGAGCCTGCAGAGGGAGAGCCCCGTGCAGCCGGCGAGGGAAGGTGTCCTAGAGCATCATTATGAGCTGTCAATGCAGTTGTACCTCAGGCCATTCCCACAACATATCTAATTCTGTTCCCCTCTGACCCCTTCCATGCCAGAAAACGGTGGGATTGTGCAGTTGTGTCTCTGAGAAGCGGCGGAGAGCCGGGCACAATGGATTCCCGATAATGTCACGGAGCATATCGAGCCAGAGCCACGGGGATTTTGAAAGGGGTGGAATTACTCTGATCATCATACGGGGCAGCTGGGTCTTGTCTTCAATCTTACAAATAAAACACGGGTGGACTCCTTTTTTTTCCTTGAAAGCCACTCTATAAAATGATGCATGGAATGATTGTGGAAGTGCTGGCCTGGAAATACACCGTATTTTTCAAAACAGCTCAAATCCAATGATTCTCTGTGAGCCTTTCTGCCACCAGGGCACCCTCTGACCCAAATCCTCCAAAGGGACTGCGCTTTGTGAAACAACTTAAAAGTCTCTGGCATCAAAATAGTGTAATACTCTAGGAGTTTCTCGTGTGTGTGAGGAAAATGGAAAGACAATATGGTTATCTAATAGAAATGACAGAAAACTGATGTTTTTCTCTTAGAGTGGACTGGAATTGGAGTACATGACAGAGCTCTTCCCCACCCCCAGCATGGACACACGATCTCCCCGAGTTATCTGAGCCCTGGGATGGTGGGAACGCAGCCACTGTGGCATCTGGGCACAGCTTCCAGCTGCTGCAGGGGAGGGATGGAGCCAGAGGTGCCTGGCAGGAGGGAGGGGCACTGCAGGATCCTGCTAAGTGTGAGTTTAGGGATGACAGACAAGCATGTGAATCTTGAATTTATGTGTAGGTAAGCATTTATCTTCCTCACCTCACTTTTATACTTTGCTAAATGCAGATTTAGCACTTGATTTTCTTCTTATTACGTCGTTGTGAGGACACGTAGTTTAGAAAATCTTGAATCGATTCACTTCTTTTTGCTCTGCCTACCCCAATTTAAAGCTGTAGTTACTGGGAGAAGGCACAGGGATCTGGAAGCCGAATTATGTTCACCACTTGGCTTTCTGTCGTAAGCATAATATTCAGAGCGTTTTTGCCATATTAATGTGCAGCTCATAATTGTTAATACTGCCAGTGATTTACTGATGAGCCTCTTAACTTTAAGCAATGCTGTGACTCAATCCCTTTCCCTGTAGCATTAAGAACTAATTTGACATTTGCTACAGGCAAAGCTGCGAGATGACTCAGATTGTCAAATGTCCTTTGTCCTCACCAATGCAAAATCCTCCAGCCAAGTTTCAAATGCAATTCCATTTTATTCTAATTTATTGTTCATTTCTCTTCTTGACACAGCAGCTCCCTAACAAGTCCGTACATCCTTAGTTAAATGCTCGCTCACAAAGGGCTCCTGTCAGTCACTGGCACAGGACGGCAGAAGGGATGGCTGGTCAAGCACATTTTGGGAGGTCAGCCACAACAATGGGGCAAAGCTGAGTCAAACTGGGGGAAGGGAAGGGCTAAACAAGACTTGTTTGTACAAGCAGATGAGATTATTTGAAATAGGCCTAAGACTCTGAAAAACAAGTGGAGTTAATTCGTTTCTACATACTTAGAATGCATATTTTTTAAAGCATTGATTATAGTGCAAGTGGTGGATAAAATGCTAGTATCATTGAGCAGAGCAAAAATGAACCATCAGACCACTCAGACCTTCCTGGGGCTGCAAAGAACCATGGACTCAGCCTGAAAATGACTAAAAATAGAATGAGGGATGATCCCTCTGAGGGTGAATCACTCCTGGGTCATCCATATTAACAGTAATGAGAGCCCTTTAAATAATCATTTTTTTCTTGTGCATCTTTTTGAGTCATGATCTTGATTTTATTTATTTTAAAATACCCACGAGAAGAGAACATCTGCGGTTCAGTTTTACAAACAATACGTTTGCGTTTAATTTATTCTAAAATATAATTGTTCTTTACACAATGTATCAAAGCCTCCATCAGTTCAAGAGGTAAATGGCACAAAGGAATTGATCAATTTTAAACACTAAAATAGATTTTTCATTTTGTGTACCTCAATGAAAGTAATTAGACTTTTTTTTTCCCTAATCTGAGAGGAATTTAATGACAGAGTATAGCCTTGAACTTCCCCTGATCTCTGCACTGTAGCTGCATACAAATCAATAACACACTTCACTTGCAAGAGTTTATGTCCTTGTCAGCTCAAAATTCTGGTCACTCAGGGCTGTCACACTGAAGGTGAGCTTTGCACATCTCCCTGGGCTTCTCCATCGCCCCTGGTGGGGCAGGGAATGGGAGTGGGAGGAACGCAGTGAGAGTTGTGGTTCTCTGCCAACCCTTCTTTATCCCAAACCTCAAAAACAACAAAATCTTTCTCACAAACGGGAAAATGTTGCACTCTCTGAGGAACTTCTGGAATGCCATTGCTCTGAGGGTGTCTCAGTGGGCTGGGCAGCAGGAACAGCTGACTGGGTTTGAGCTGTACCGAGCAGGATTCTCTCTCTGGGCACTGAGTCAGGAGACCAAAAGGAAAAACAGTGGATGACGATTTAATACTGCAATAACTCCCTTGATAGAGACAAAGAAATATGGATGGCATTATTTTGTCACTAACATTTATGTGCCTCACTCTGAAATCACCTTTAAAGTTACTTCAATATAATTACTTATGCTGTGTTTTAACAAGAAAACAAAAATCCCCATCACAGCCATCGTCTGAAACTGCACTATTCCCATGGTCCACCATTTGGCTGTATACACAGATTCTTAATAATATTAACATCATCATAACCCTGATCATCATCATCATCCTGTTCTGAGGTGAAGAGACTTCAGAAAGTGAATTCTTACTGAGCTTGAAAAGAGCTGTGACCTCGAGTCCTGGACTCAGTGGCAGGATCTGGATTACATTTCCTTCTGTAATATGAAAACTAAAGCTGTTTAACACAGGAGCCCGAGGGCTGCTCTGTGTTGACCCAGAAACAGAGTCACAACAAGATCTAAACCCCGCCAATAATTTCAGAATAAAAGACCTGGCTAAAGGGTTAACTCTGTTAAGAAACAAGAAAATGGTCAGATGGAAACCTAGCTGTTCCCATCAAGCACTACATGTGCTGCTTGTAGAATAAATGGGCTTACTTGGTACATATTCCTCAGCTCTTTGGAACTAAGAAAAAGCAGCAATTCTGCTAAAACCCAACTCTTCCCCTGTCTTGTTTCCAGGTGCTATTAAAAATAAAACACAAAAAACCCCAACAAAACATATTCCCTAAACTGATTGACTTTTGTCAAGAGCTCTTTCAATGTCACAGAAATAGATTTCATTGGTGTCGACAGTCTGGCTTGATGCTAAGCTTGTATTGAAACCCTACCAACAGGAAAAAGACTGCTGAGTTGAACATAATGGTCATATTAGGGGTTTTTTTTGCAATGCCTGTCTCTGTGGTGGATGTGATTTCCTCTATTTTGACCCGAAGAAGCTTTTACAGCAGCTCATTTAAAGTTCGTGTCTCCGAGAGGAAAACAGTGGCAATACAAAGAGCGAGACGATCAACTGGACTCTTATTCCGAGCAGCCCTCCCACCGGCTGCCAGCTCTGCGGGGAGCAAGAGATGGGAAATCAGTGCTGCCCTTAAAACAGAGCAAATGTCTTTTCCAACACAATACACATGAAGCTCCCCGGCACTCTCCCCCTCTGTAAACGACTCGAAGAGAGGAGGCGCGCATTCCAACGATGTGGAGAGTGCTTCTGAACGCCTGCCCTCCTCGAGCCTCCCCCGCTCCTGCTTGTTGCTGTGCGCTGAGCATTACGTGGCCTCCTAAGGGGCTGTGAATAATGCATCCATCAGCAACTGTGGCATCTTCGGAGACCGTTCCCATTTGCTAAAGCAGTTTGGTCCAGGGCTGTAATTGCAGCCATGCACTGAACTGGTATTTTTATATTGGCCGCTCTGAAAGTCTTCTTGCGGACTGAACAAGCTCTTCCACGCGCTGTGTCATCTTCTTTTTCTACATAGTCTTTGAAAAACCCCCTGGAAACAGCCTGGCACCTCAGCTGGAGCCATGACCATTCCCCACTCTGGTGTTCTCCTCTTTGTGGTCGATCAGCAATCTCTAGCCACGCAAATCCGGGGAAGGAAAAGCACTGTCTCTCTCAAGTGCTTGGAGAATTTCCTGGATAAAATTGAGGAAGGGCTATAGTCCTTTATTCTGTTTCTTCTTCCCCAAAGTCTGGTCAAGGGCAAGTTTCCAGTCAATAAAGCCTCTCTATGCTTTTTTTTCCCCTTGGTGGTGGTGGGGTCCCCTCAGTGTGAGGGAAGGAGAGGTATCCTAGAACATCCTGAGTTGGAAGGGATCTACAAAGACCATCAAAGTCCAACTCCTGGACAGAAAGTCCAAGAGCTGTCCATTCAGTACAGCTCCATGGCCAGAAAGGAGCACTGGAAACACAAATATTCAACAGTTCCACCTTTGCCTCCCACCCTCCTTAAACAATCCAGGTCTGGAAAGGGAAGGACAAACCCAAAATCCCGCAAAACTGTGGCAACGTGGGAAAACTTCACAATTTCTCGGCGTCAGCTGGGTAATGTTTGTCACTGCAGTTTGCTCACGTTTTTGCTGAAGAAGCAGAACTAAGTTACACTTTTGTCCTTAGCTATGAGTTTTTGAGAGTGTGACTCAGGCATGGCAGGGAACTTGTGTTTAATATTCCACTTTGGCGATGATGTGTGCAAATCTGTTCTCCTAACACCTTTTTAGATTATTTTTTTTCAATTCTTTTTTTTCCCCCAGTTCGTACAGATGTAAACTTGTCAAGTGGGATGTGGTTCAAATAGTGTGGAGACATACAGCTAATTGTTTAAAAATACTTTCAAAATGCTGTAATTTGTTACAAATAAGTTGAATTATAAACAGCAAAATTAAGCTTGGTACTAATTTCTCTTGTGTTCCTCCCAGTTGGCAAAAATAGAAAATGGCTAGTCAGCTTTCCCATTGTTTACATAGTTTTGAGTTTTTAATTAACATAATCTGCTTATTGCAATGTAGCTGTTAATTGCAGCCAGTTGAAGGAGAGGGGTACAAATTGCTGTTTATGTAGTAGAAGAAGGAGCCAAATAATTAGGGAAACTGTTTCCCATATAGAAAATGACAATATTTTCTTTCTTTACACGGAAACATAAATAAATCTGTGACCAACTGTTTAGACACCATTTAAAAAGCACTGTAGCATGGAGAACAACTTCAATACATTCAAATTGGTTCATTTCTCCATCAACTCGCCTGAACACATTTTTCTTTTTAATGAAAATGAAGCTTCTGTTGGAAAGAACTCCATGCTCAGTTTTGAGGGGTTAGAGGGGAATCTGTAAAGTCTCACTGATCAGTCCCAAGACTGTTCTGCAGCACAGCTCTGAAGGTGCTGCAACACCAGCTCTGGACTATAAAGTTCTGAGACTAGCTCAGTTAAGTTTTTTTTAATAAGAATGAGTGCAAGGGTCTGTGAGTGTTGCAAGACCATTTTAGTGTCTTAATTATTGGCAATTAAAATGATGACTGCTTAGGCACAGAGTATTTCTATTTATTTTCCTCAAAAATGATGGAGTTTTAGCAAGGAAAAAATAAATCAGTGGTTTTGGCAAATATTCATATGATATGCCTGTCTCTAAGCATGCTTAATTATTACATGTGACTCTGCAGGGGAATCCTAGGCAAAGAACCATTAATTTAGACTTTTTCTGCACACCTAAGCAACAGAAACAAACCTAATTACAGAACTGAGTTTTGTCCCAGCCATCTAATCCGCTGTGCAAGTTTTACTCTTCACACTTGCGCTGCAGCCAGATACGGCAAAGGTTATTAGGTATTCTAATCTCATAAAATAAAAAGGAACAAAAAGGGATGCTGTTAAGATGACTTGGTTCTCTTTAAACACAGCGAGCTTTACTTTATGCTAGAATGAACAATGATTAAGAAGGTTTGGGTGTGTTATTAGAAATCTTTAATTGCAAAACGAGGAGCAGCTATGTATTTTGTGAAATGTAATCGAAATCACTCGCGGGAGCAAATTAAATATATTCATGAGTAAAAGTTCCAAATATTTTATCTGTTGACCTTTAGCACACATTGTAAAATTGGGGCTGTTGCATAACTTAAAAACAGTGGTGCTGGAATGTGGGGGCCTGATTCTGCTTTCACTTGCATCTAATGCAGTTTGGAGCTCTGGATGCAGCTCTTGATTGACAGTGCTGACAGCGGAGTGGAGGCATCCTTATGGCACAGAGATTACTCTTATGCCTACTAGTTTCTGAAATGAGTAACCAGGACAATGGTTATTGATCTGTTCCAAATTACACACTCCATGTGCTTTTCCAGGCTTGGCACCCGAGTCAGGGAAATGGGTGACGAATTGATGGCAGGGATAAATGTCTTCTTGGAAGTAAAATTTATACTTTGGATCTTCCAAATCATTGTTGCCATAATAATTCATTTTATTTTTCTGTCAAATAGTGCCAAATATGTTTATATTTTGCCTAACAGTAGACAACATGTCTATTGTCCCAACATATATCTAAAAACATTTAGCGCAGGTATTGGAGCCACAATATTATTGTTGTCTCCTCCTGGTTTCAGAAAAAGAGAGAAATCCAACCTTGTAATATAATGAAGAAGTTGGGAAGAGCCAACAGAGAGTGAGGGGGAAACCAGCTAAAGGTTATTAAATACCAAGACGTCTCCTCTGTGTCTGAAGTCTGACTTGCAAAGTACTGGTGGCTCTGAGAATAATTATTTCATGTTTGGCCTGTTCATATTTCTGCTGGGAGGTCAGAGCACGCTAAGGAGTAGTTGAAATAGTCATGCATGAATAAGAGAAAACAGTTTTAATGTGTGTTTTCTCCTCCTCAGCTTGCACTGGGAATTTGTTGCAAATGCTCTCCTACAGAAATGTTCTCTTCCGAAACAACATCCAGAAATTTGTTTTCCCTATTTCTTACATTCTTCTAAGAATAAGCTGGGACAGGTGTCACAGAGAGAAGAATATTTAATCAGGATATAAATTTTATACCCCAATTTTTCTTTCATTCCAACTCTGGGATGGGAGCAGCCCCAATTGATGCTAAGGTCCTGCAGATCTGCCTTGTGAGCAAGCCAAAATCTGAACCTTTACGTATTTCTAATATTAACAATTTCCTCAATGGATTTCCACCTTTTCTTCCTGCAGTTTGTTATTCCAAGCAGGCTAGTGCCATCACAGTGAAAAGCTCAGTAACTCCTTGCTTTCCCTTGCTCTCATGGAGCAGTGCCAGGGCCAGGCTGCAGGTGGGAGGCGTAACCCAAGCTCTGGCTGCTGCTGCCATGCCCCCACCCTGGGCATGCAGAGCGTTCCAGAGGCCAGCAGGAAGCTCTGCAGAGAAAATTCTCCTGCAGGTTTGGGTGTTTCTGATGCTGCCACGCCGAGGCCAAGTGATTTCCGCTCTCAGGGAACTTTGCTGCTGCTGGTGGCTGCACGGGGCTGTCAGTAGCACTGCTGTCATCTGTGACACAGCACCGGGGTCTGCAGTGAGATTTAACTCAGGCTGATGCTGCTGAACAATGTCCTGATGAATTGTGCTCAGTAGTTCAGCAGAGGATAATAGATCCTGAAAAATAAAACCCCTAAAATGACCACTAATGCTGTTTTTCAGGAGAAGCAGCTCTCTTATTTACAGGATGTGAAGAGGAGCGATAGAGTGCTTTTAGACAGAAAGCTAAACAACTCTTAAAGCATCCTAATGCCCTCAGAGTACCACCTTGCCCCCCTCTTCCTGGTTCTTTATGATTCCAATCTCTTTTGAGTGAAAATGCTACAATGAAATATATTATCCTTTTTATTGTAAGGATAGAGATAGAACACTTACCGAGCCATTTAAGAGACGCAGGTGAACCTAATCACTCCCGAAATCAAAAGAAGTAAAGAGAAAATTCCTTTTCCCCTTCTTTTCCGTGGTAATGAATGTGAATACTTAGTTTTGGACTCCTTTCACCATTCTGTCTCAACAAATGAGCCTAGGCAGGGAATAGATCTTCACATTTCTACACTGCTCCCAGCTTAGAGCTGCCACTCCTTTATCCTCGGCTCCATTTCTCTGGTGCGTCACCAGCTTTTTAAGTGGGTTTGCAACAGTGGCTATCAATTGGTGCAGGCCCCAGAACAGTTCTTCTGTAACTATGCTGATGAAAAAGTATGCATGAGGTGGAAAAAGAGCTTGTGTTGTATGGGAGTCGATATTCCTGACACACAACAGAATTCCTTTAATTTTCTCTCAGTCTTTCTGTCTGCATGAGTGGGTCATTCAGCCTTTTGCACAACAAAATCTTGGGATCATGACTGCTCTTCTGCCCCCAGGGTAATTGGTAGCTTAACTATCAGCTGGTTAGAGACAGGGTAATTTAAGTGGGGCAAAACTGCTCATAAATCGACGTGGTTGAATGCCTTACTTAAGCGAAGATAAGGAACACACAGGATTTTTGCTGAAGTCTGAACCACGGGCTTTGCTAGCCCTGTCAGTGCTGGAACCCTCCTGGCTGGTTCTCACAAGCAGAACATTTTAACAAAGATTGTGAAAAAGTACAAATATCTTCCTCAGCTGGATCTTGTTCATGTGGGAAGGTTTTTGTCTCCCCTGGCTTTGTGGTGAGTGAGGGACAGGCACCAGCAGCCCCCTCTCATGTGGTGAGGAGGTGACAAGAGGGTGCACTGGTCAGTTCATTTTGGTTTGCACACCCAGAAACCTGTGAGAACTGGGGCAAACCCCAGCACCGACAGTTTAGAGCAGATTAACAGCACTTGTAAAAAAACTGTGAGACAACATTTTGGCAGCTTGGGGGTGAGAAGGGAGGTCTTTGTGCATGTGCACAATACACTCTATTTGATTAATTTAAATTGCTAAGGAATCAGCATATGTCTTTTTTTACATCTCAAATCAAGGGATCAATTGAGATTCTGTTAATAAGGTTTTCTCAAAAACCCAAGGGATGAAGGAAATAGCTGCCTGATGCAGAGGCATCTTTTCAATTCAGATGTATTCCAGTGATGGAGAGGAACACCCAGAAATCCTTATTTTCCCTTTTAACACGTCTTAGTAATAAACAAGCCCTATGAATAAATATACCTGATAAAAGAGTGAAATGGGCTCTGTGGCATTGAGAGTGTTCCTCCCCTTGCAGTGTAGCAGCTGGAAAATTATGGTACAACCACAGTGACACAGTTCCCCCCCACGGAGCACTTTTGCAGCAAGACATGTTAAAAGTAAGAATAAGATAAAATGTTATTGTAGGGCCATTGATCTTGTGCTACCTGAAAGGAGTTAATACAGGTGTCAGAGCTGACAAAGTGCTAAGCTGTCCCAGCCTATGCAAAGCTCAGCACAGAACAGTGGAAAACAGCCTTATCACATCTTTGCCCAAATTATGGGGGAGGGAGGGAGAGCAGGTGACCTTTAGAACCAGCAGGACCATAAAAGCTGTCAGGTTACCTAAAAAGGCAAAGCTTGGGAGACAGCTGTGAGTGCATTCTCTATGAAAACGGGAATTTTGCTTTAATTTTTTAAAGAAAATTGCATTCAAGCATCAAGTATCCCATCAGGTAACATCATGGAGTTTTATCACCCAGTTTGAAAGTCCTAACACAGAGGTTCTGGAACAGAATTGTTCACACACAATTAGCTGTGAGGACTCCAGACACTGCTGCCCATCCCAGTCTGGTGACGGACCTGCCTGGGTGACACAAGCCCTGAGCAGGATCTTCAGGGACGTTTTGTTTCAATGCTACTCAATAATAACAATAATAATAATAATAACAATAATTGATTCCTTCCTTCTGCAGTCTGTGTCATTCATTGTTTTTCCCTTTCACTCTTTGTTTTCTCTCTTCTTCCTGTCCCCTGTAGTGTGAAGCCCTTTCCAGCACATGTGTTCCCTCGCAGAGGCACAGCAAGTCAGTCCAACTCATCCCTCCTCACCAAATCAGTGGTCTCAGAATCAGTGATCTTTCTGTTTTGAATAAGGTTTTAAAATATTTAGTCTGAAGCTTGAATGCAGCACTTTTGCCACATTCAGTGTTGACAGTCAGAGTTAGAAGTAGAGCAATCCGCTGGCAGAAATAATTTGGAAGCAAACTGACAAATTCCGTCTGGTTTGATTTCTTTTGTTTTCCTACCCATGAATCATTCAGGAACTCGCTGGATGTTCTCAGAACATACCTTACTTTCTCTCAAACAGGCAGAGTTCTCTCTCTGCCTCCTGCTCAGACGACTTGGTACCATTTGGTGTGATTTTGATGAAAAAGTGGAAACTCTTGGCTCCCACAACTCTCCTCCTCTCTCCTCTGCAGCTGTGCTTGCAAAGGGGATTCTCTGTGCCTGCCCGTGATTTTGAGTTGCTTCTCAAGAGACTGGTGTAATCCAATCTAAAAGCTCTCCAGTGAGAGGGAGTTTGTATTGCTGCTGTCTGGGAAGAACTGACGCTCAAAATCCATATTTGGTTGTTTTATTTACATCTGCCTGGCAGCTCACTGAAGGAAGTGTTTTTGGATGTAGTTTTTCAGCCACAGACAAGGGAAAGTGTGCTTTTTTGGGGTGATGAACATATATAGCCTCTGTCACGAGAAAATGAGCTTTCTTTACTTGTTCCTGTCCCTAGCATTAAATATCAGATAGAAAATAGAAAAGGTTCCAGTCAAAGACTGATCTGAGGTGAAACCCAGTGTGAGACCCCCTCCATCACTTAAAATATTCAGGATAAATCAAGCTTGTCTGTGGCCATGGGGCAGTGATATCTGCACAGTGCTCAGCTTGAGTAAAAGATGACTTTTATATTAACTCCAGCAATCCAAGTTTTCCATTTATGTCTTCTCTGTGATTTTAAGATGCTGTGGTTGAGGCTAGGTTTAAGGGTTGTTTTTTGTTTTTTGTTTTTTTTCTCTTTCCATAAAAATCCATGCTTTCTGGTCAATGAGATTAAGCAAATTGACACTAAATAAAAACTAATTAAATAATGTGATTATAAATTGTTTATCCTCGGGGAATAGATTGTAAAAAAGTGAAAATAAATGATGTCAAGATGCAGTCTGAATAATAATAGCCAATTATTGAAGCTTTTGGCTGCCAGTAGCCAGCTACCAGCTGAGTCAAGATGCACCCACATCTCCTGCCCGTTGCCTTTGAACAGCAGTTATGGATTAAGTCTGACAGTGTGAAAATAAATGGGAGAGTGTAGCTGAAGCCAAGCATTTATCAATCCTGGTTGCACTCTTTGCAAGGCAAGCCTGATACAATTTAATAAGATAACAAAAAGCTTAACAGTGTCTACAGGATGTCAAAATGTGGATTTATGGCCTGTATCCATGCTACTACTCTTAACGTGATGAATTTTAAGCTATTTCAGGTTTTGGGTTTAGCATCCATGAGTCAATAGGTGCAGCAGGAATTATTTTCAGGTACTAAACTGAATACCCGTGCATGCATAGGCAGGGGTATTCAGAACTGCCAGGTATCATAAAATGGAGGGAAGAACCAGAGAAAGCATCAGGATAGCAGGCCTGCTCTCTCATTATAGGTCATGTTGTGCTTTGCATTCTCCAAAAGCTTCGTTTCAAGCAGTTTAGGGATTAAACCTGTGAATGCAGGAAGAGAGAGACTCACAATGAACTGAAAGAACATTTCCTTACCTTTTTTTGTTGCCTTTTGGAGCTGCAAATGTTATCATGGACCCTCTTTTCTCTGCTCTTCATTCAAAATGAGCAAACAGGATTCCATCATCAGCATGGTTTTTTTTCTATCCCTCATTTAATATCCCCACTGGTTACCAAGCCTTTGACTCCAGTAACATCCCCCTGAGTGGGTTTGGTGACTTTTTGTTGAAGAACCTCGGGAATTTTCACAGCACAGCACGTGTGGGCCTGTCTGCTGCCCGTAGCATTTCTCTCCAATGAGAGAAAATTAAACAATTGCAGGTGGCTTTTGTGCCTGTGTGTAATAAATACTATCAAGATATCAATCATCGGTTAAGGTAACCTTTTGGACTACACAGAAAGAATCCCTGTAGTCTCTCAATGGCTATTTATCATTCTTTTAGAGAGCGATTTTGATCCAAATTGATTCTTTTCTTGCGCTACTCTATTTTTATGCCCTAGTCCATCTTTAATACACACCATGGCACTATCAGTTCTTGGGCGTGCGAGGACTTTGATGAATGCACTGCAGCCACCACTGTTTTTTTCATACCAGGTATCTATTGATTCTTATAATATCAACTTTCACTGCTGGCATCATTTGTTAGAATTCCTCTGGTTAGTTTTAAAGGCCGTCTGCTCTGGTACACAAACAATTCAGTGCTTTCCCAGGAGCTCCTTTCAGGATCCTTTGTGGATCCTTTGATCAATCCCATCTGCCCTGCTCAGGAAGGACGTGCCCCAGTTACTCTGGCTCTTCCATGAGGTACGGCAGGACTGGCCCCACAGCTCTCCCAGGTCAGGCCTTTACACTGAGCACAGAGGAATGGAGTAAGTAGGTGACATTCCTGAGCCCAATTTCCAGAGCAGGAGGGGATGTTTAATACAGAGAAGTCAGTAAGTTCTTTTTTGTCAGAGAGGAAAGGAATGGTTTTGCCTTGATCTATTCCAGAGATGATCAAAGACCAGATTAAACAGCCTGAAAGCTCTGTTCAGCCCTGCTGCATCTGTGAGCTGGCTAACAGTGCTGCCAGGCCTCCCTCCTGCCCCGCTGGCAGAGGTGGAGGGCACCTTCACTCAAACCAGCTCCTTCCCCTTGTGATGGTTCCCCACATTCCCACGTTTTCACACCTCCACGCCTGAGAGCTAATTGAATTTATCTGGCAGCGAGTGGGTTTGGGCTGGAGGTTAAAGGGAAGAGGTGTTCAACGATAGGTGCAGAATTTCCATCACATTCCAGGGCTGCCTTGCTGGTGGGTGAAGCTTTGCTCCACAGCCACTGCCAGGAGAGGAAGGAGCCCCAGGAATGGGGAGGATTCTCAGCGCAGCAAAACCAGATGCAATGCTGCAGCACAGCTTTTCCTGTAGTAAACAACAGCATCTTATGCAACAATGAGCATTTTCCTGATTGGAGACCATCTGAAAAACACCTTGGGAGCTGCATTGGAAGAAATAACATTTAGTGGAGGGGGTCCACAGCAGCCATAGCTTTAAATTGTTTAAGAACGAGGCAACGAGCAGCTGTTCTACACCTTCCATTCAGTTCCTCTGTCCCTTGGTTGACTTACAGCCTTCTTATCCTGTTAAAATGTTAGCCCCTGATTAAAATTGTCAGAGTATGATTTTTCAGCACTGTTTTGCATAATAAATCTTCTGTTATAAATCAGCTTTTTATACTGCCAGCCATTGTGATGATTGCTCCTCTGGAGTTCGATGTAGGAGGCGTGAGGCTGAATTTCTAAAATCTATTTTAATCCGAGGAAATGAAAATTTTACTATTGTTAAATGCAATTTTTACTGACTTACAGAAACCTTACTAATTATTAAGGAGTTAGGTCAAGTCTTCCCACTTTAGAAAAAGTGCTAATAAATCTTAGTGATGTGAGAGCTGATAATCATCTTTTCTTTATTATATTTACACAGATTCCAGACGCATTTGTTGTTTCATCAAAACACCTCTTTTTGAAACAAATTAAAAAAAGGAATGCCATAGATACTAATTCAGTTGCATTGTAATGAGAAAAAAAAAAATTAAAACTGATGAGATCTACAAGTTTTTTCCATAAGTTCAGTGCTCTTTCCCCTTGCATTCATTAAACAGCGTGTTAAAAGGTTTTCTCCAGAACTGGGCCTGATCTTGTTTTCACTCTCGGTGAAGAAATTTCTCCAAAGGAAGCCTGTAAAAGCTGCAAGGAGAGCAAAGCTGACCAAAGGTCGAGGGCGGTAATGGTGAAAAATGGCATTTCTGCAGAAGAAAAGAGAAACACGGGCAAACCAAGATGCTGGATCTGATCAGTGCAGCTTGACACTGATTAGCAAGCATTAATTGCATTAATTAAGTCCTTCCTTATTTTATTTTTTTTTTTTCCTGAATGGAGCTGTTTAGGGATGGCACTCTTAGAAGGAAGCAAACAAAAATATGCTCTATTAATGGGCTTTTCCTTCCTCTTTTCAGCCTTATCAAAGGAGCCAAATCCTTCCAATTTCATTTGGACTGACCTTTGTGTACTTCATTTTACTTTAAAAAAGCCCTAACTTTGGTTCACTGGGATTGTGGGCTAAACTTTGAGGTGAGCATGGAGGCAGTCCAGTTTTAAAGAATAATGAGCTAAATACATAGAGTTCTGTCTCAAATTATTTCTTTAAACCCATATTTCTCAGTGGTGTGAAGTGCTTTCTACCGTGCCTGAAATCCTTTTTTCTTTCCGTGCAAGAGTAGAAAAGGCAAAAGTGACTGAGGTCCAACATCTCCCCTGATCCCTTAATGAAAAATGGATATGGGCAAAGTTCCACCTCTGCTGTGAGAAGTATGGCAGAAGCTTTTGACAGGGAACAGGCAAGGCAGGGAGCAGGCAGGCCCAGGGGGAGGCACGAGCTGCTGGGGCTCTGGTGTGCACTTGTAGGAAATGTGAGGGACCGTGTTCGCTCGTTACCTGAAAGAAACAGAGCTCGCACTGCATTCTCAGGTCACAGCTCAGAAACCTGCAAGCACCTCAGAGAGCCAAGAAAGGTCCTGGAAGGAAAAGAGAATTTGGTGGAGGGTGTTGCAATGACAGCCCAGTGCTGCGTGTTACGCCCAGGCAGCGAGGGAACGAAGGCGGTGTCCTGAGTAATTCAGAGTAAGAGACGACTCTGCAGCAGGGAGTGAGAAATTGGAGCTGCAGGAGCAAGGAACAGGAGCCAACGCTGAGCATTGTGAGGGGATCAAATGTGCCCTGAGATAATTACCCGAGCAGTTTCCAGGTGAATAGAATGCGCTGCTCCTCTTCTTGGGAAGTCAGATAATTTAAAGAACACCCGTGAGAAAAGCTCCAGTAACAACAGACTGGCACTTGGACTTTTTTTGTTATTTGAACAATATTAGGCTGAACTAGCACCTCATCATTTCACTGAGCAGTGGCCTATTGTAAGTCACAGATTACAGCTCGGAGAAGAAAAGAAATACAAATAGTAGGATTTATAGAAAGCAAATAGTCATTTTGTCTATTAAGGGAGAGTCGAGCTCAGTGCAAGGGACGGGTGAAATCAATATGCTGTAACTCATAAATGTAAAGGCAGTAAAGAAGAAATATGAGATGATTTGAAGGTGAACTCACTACAATGATCACTTTATTTTTAACACAGTAAGTAGTCTAGTGGTTTCAGTAGCAAAGATGGGAAGTTTATAAAATGTAATAAAACTCTCAGAAGTCAGAGCTTTCTGTTGGGTAACAACACAAATTTTTTGTGAGAGAAAAGCTGTCGGCTGTGTATCAGATCCTTCACTGCTCTGGATTTCTCTTCCTTGTGTGTCTTTCAAGAAGAATCAGATTATTAATAGTACCTTCTTTGTTTGATTAATCATTAAAAGAATGGCTGTGATTTCTTTTGTTCCCTTCACAGGAATCCATGCAAATGTAGGTATGCAACCTTCCTTCTCATGATTGTCAATTTCAGAGGCATGGTCTGCCTGATTTATTAATTTTTTAACCTGAAATGTGAGCTCGACAACAACGTTATGCACATTGAGGGACATTTACTTCAGATTTACTTCAGTCTGGTCCCTGGGACTAAATTCCCATTTACAGCTCTAGTTCCATCATGTGAAGCAAAGGACAATAAGTGGGGAAAGTAAGTTCCTATGCGTAAATTTCTTGAGACTGAAGTACTTAAAATAATAAAGATCTTGAGACAAGGTAATCCAAGTACTGAAATAAAGATCATGAGATCTTAAGGTACTCAGATTCATTGAATTTTGTGCTTATTCTTTACTTCAGGTTATCTGCTGTTTATTCCTTTGTGAAGCTGACAGGTCTGAATAATCTGCTTTTAAAGGTAACATTTCAAATTATAATATCAAATTCATATTCATTTTAAACTATCACAAAACATTCTTACAAAACTGTAACTTCTTGGTCTTGCCTTTGAATGCCTTTCATTTCTTTGCCACAAAGAGGGAGTGAGCAGCAGAAAAGCAAAAGGTGTTTATTTCTCCCCGAAAAAGACTGCAGGGAAAACCCTGAAATGGCCTTGTCTGTAGAAAGGACCTTCAGACTGTGAAGAGCAGCACAAGACAAGGAATGAATGTGTTTGTCCCTAAGTGCAATAAAAAGCTGAGCAAGCTGAGATCAGAAGCTAATCCATGGTGACACTTGATGTATCAGTAGCTCATGTGAAATGATGAGTTGGAGGAAAGGCCACGGAGGCACGTGACAGGTTATCTGGGAAGTGACAGAAATGGGGGGAAAAATAGAAAGCAGAAGGGGGAAAAGGAAAAGATACAATGAGAGGAATAGAGAAATGTTCCTTGCAGAAGTGTTTCCGAGAGCTGCCACTGAGCCAAGTCTGGGCTTGTAAAACCTGCAGGAAGGCGTTGGGGATGTGAGATGAGGGGCAAAGCTGGGTGGATGAGGTATGGCCCACGTGAATACAGAGCTGGGAGGTCCCAGCCCTCTGCTTTCCAGGTGAGAAATCTCAGCAAGGACAACCCTCCTGGGGCCACTTATCTCATGGTCCTGTCCCTGAGAATAACAAGTTGCAGATTCCTCTGGAAGAGAAGCAGAATCACAGAGACAGAAAATTCCGAGTTGGAAGGGACCCACAAGGATCACCACATCCAGCTTTTCCATACAGGGGGAAGGAAGAGATGGGAAAAGTGACCACACAAATGCCTCGGGGAGGTGCTGGGACGTTTGGGGGCAAGAGGGGCTGGCTAAGAACTCCCAGCTAAGCCAGACCTTCTGCCACCTTCAGTTTCTCACAGGAAAGACTGCAGCTTGAAGAGAAAGTCAATCGTTCTTTCTGCTTTATCCCTTTACCAGATCATCTCAGAGGAAAGTGCTGCTCTCTAATTCCCTAAAGAATTGCCCAGGAAAATCGAGGAATGCTAAACTTAGCAAAGATAATGTTTCTGAAGGCTAATGGAGGGAGGAAAAAGCCAATCCCAGGAGGAAGGCAGAGCTTTTCACACTCACTGTAAAGCAGAGGGACAGAGATGCACATTCCCTATCATTGCAGGCCACTCCTCAGTGCTTCATCCTGGTGTGAAGAGATCTCTCAATAGTTAACTCAGCCAAGGGAGATTTCAGATCAATCCTCCTCACTCCAGCCATGCCTCCTTCCAAATCAATAATGGCTGATGAATACCTCTGGCAAGCCCATAACAGACACGATGGAAATCCTGCTCTTTTCCAAAGTGCCTTTGCAAGCCCCTTGGATAAAGGGTGCTTTTCTGCTCCTCTGCTCAATCTCAGCAGGGAGCCTGAGTTCCTGACGATGCTGCCATTCTGCAGAGGCAGCGCTGCACTGCTAACCTGCACCTTTCTACTCTTGGAGGGTTTAGTAAGAGCTTTTTGAGTTCATTTGAAAATGAATTCAAACACACGATCTATATAGCTTTCATCTTTAATAAAGTCTGGGATTTTCTTTTTTTTTTTTATTTTTTTTTTTTTTATTTAGGCTCTGCTTTCACAAGAGTTGCAAAGTTGTTTCTCAGAATAGTGCTCTGATAATTGGATATTTTCTTTAAGTGTAAAGTTCTGTAAGCAGTGCAAGCTATCTGAATTAAAACCGAGTTTTTCTGCAAAAATCAGAAAAAATTAAAAAGTTTGAAAGATCAGATGGTTCATATTCATAAATCAAATCTCTTAATTGCACTGAAGTACTAAAAGAAGAATCACTTTTGTTAACTTGAAAGTTAGGATGCATTTTTTGGGAATTCAACCCTTTTTGATGTACATATTCCCAGTAAATCTACGCCTTATCCTAATCTAAAGTAGCATTGTCCATAATTAAAAATATTTTATCAGGTTTCTCTTTCAAAAATCCCCAGTAATTAATAATAAATATCTCTTTTCAACAGCCCATGAATCTACAATAATGAAATAAAACTGAAATCACAAGCACTGAGCTCCACCCTGTGCAAACAGACTTGGCAGTTCTAAGTACAGATTTATGTCTGGAAAGATGCATTCTCCTTGAAGCTGTTTGTGCAACCTACTTATCAGAAGAAAGAGATTTCCTGGAGATTTCCTTTAATTATCTGGAACAAGCCATTTGTAAAACAAACAACTAAAACCAAAAGCATGTAGGCTAGCATAGTTTATTAAAAAACAATAATTAAAAATATATCCTAAAATTCAACAAAGGTATGACCAGGTTCAGTAACAGCTCTGTGTGTGTGGAAAACAATGAGAGTCTTAGCAGTCTGCCTGGAAAGGTAATGAGAGGAGAGGAAATACGTGATCCAGGCTAATGCGGTTTGTGTCCCTCCCCTTCCCAGTTTCTGAAAATCTCCGTTTATTCCTGTGGCAATTTGGAGCCATCATCATTGCCAATCACATTTTTGCACTAAGTGAATGCAATATCATTTCCAAAAACTTCAGAATCAAAGTCCAAAGTTTGGAATGCAGCTATTTTCCTGTGACTGTAGCCATAGCCTGGTGTGGTTTGAGCATGAACCACCAGGACTCTTCCAGGGGATTGCATGAGGCAGGGGCTGTGTCCCTTCCCTCACCCACAAAGAGAATTTGCACCTGATTCCTCTCTCCCCAGCTGAGATGCACCCCTGCAGCCCTGCACTCTGTGTATTGGCTCCAGTGAAGCCTTGTGTCATCAGTTTTAAATGGTAATGTCTCATTATGTCAACCCTTTTCTGCTGGTGTTTCACACAGTGGGCGCGCACAGAGTGCAGGGTCCTGCTGCAGAAAATCCCAGTGAGCTGACATGGGTAAGTATGAAAGAAACTATGGAAACTTCTCCCAAAATCTTAGCATGACCAGAGCTCCAAAAGGATGATTTGTGTGAGGGAGTGCCCTTATTACAGCCATTATCATCAGTTCAAGACTCTCTCCTGAATCCATCCCATTTAGATCTAGATCCTCGTTGGCCTTTAGTGGGACCAGGCTGTCTTCTTCATATGGGCCTCAGGTGAATGATCTCGAAGTATTACTTTTCAAGATTGTTTAAACATTCAGCCGTGCACACTCACACAGAGAGCTGTTCTCTAATAATCCTTTTATCAGCCTGAAGCTGAAACAACTTTCTTTCTTGCAAGGATCTGTTATTGAGAGTTTCTTATTAGTAACTAGATGCTGACATTGATTTCATTAAAAAATAAGCACAGTCCTGAAGAGCTTTTGATTTCTTTTTTTTTTAATTACATAACAGGTAGAGTATAAACACAAACTGCTTTGCTCAGAACTGTACCTCTTTAATTGCTTGAATTAAAAGGATTTCTGGATCAGCAGTTTCTCTCAGTTTTTGGTACACATTGGTGGCATGCTACCAAGGCACCTCTGAAACTGCTAAGTCTGTCAGGGCCTGAAAGTGATGTGGAAAAATTGTTTTTGTGTGCATTGTAGAGTGTTCAAAAACACCAACAAAACCATTGTTTTACAGTACAGAAGTAATGGCTGTTCTGTGCAGAATCAGCTGTAGATAAATAGCTTTTCCTTTTAAAGTGAAGTAAAGGAATAACTTTGTAATTTTGTGTCCAGTGAGTTTAATAGACATATTTTGTTATTAGAGGCAAACTGATTGTAAGCCCAGAGTGTGCTTCTTTTGTGTCAGCCTTTTAAAGACAGAGGTTAAAAAACTCTCCAAACACACCAAACTCTCTTCTCTATATGATTCCACATCAATCTGCAGAGGACTATTCTCTGGCTGGTTTCTAAATTCAGGTGTTCCCTATTTAAATACCCATAGGAAGTATGAACACACTTCTCTCCTACTCATTTCTCATCTGAGAATTTAATAGCAACAGTTAAAGGACTTAATACTGTGAGAAAGTAGGTTGGAGAAGTGGGAGGAAGATGAAGACTTGACAAAGAAATGGGAAAGAGAGCTGAGGATTAAAGCATCTTGTAGGACATCACTGCAGCTCTTATGACTCTTTATTTGCACTCTTGCTCCTCTTAAGGATCCAAATGTTTACAAGGCTGTAATTGCAAGCCAGAGGACTGGTAAATATCAATATCTAATAGCTGCTGTCCTTCTCCCTGTTCTCCCCGATGCATTTTTCCTGTGAAATGCTGTCAATGAACAAAAGACCCCATCACTGGCTCCTCATTTCCCCAACTCCTCCTTGGATGTACCTTTTCTCATCCTCACGTAAAAGTGTTTTGTGTTTCAGGATTGGTTGGCTTGTCTTTTTTTCTGCTGGCAGCTCTTCCTGCTCTCGTTAGTACATGAAAGCCTAATTGTGCTGGGCAGCTCTGTCCTGGCAAGCAGCTTTGAAATTATATGTGAAATGGAACTAGACATCATTAATTCTACTTTTGTAGGTAAGTTTTTCTCCTGTGGATGATGAGCTTTGCTCCTCACCTAAAAAGACTGTATTTTTTCAAGCCTTCTGCACTGTGATATCAATTAAGGTATATAAAATATATTCTTCCAACTAATTAGAAATCAGTGAGAAAACCCATGTGAAATATATAGACATCAATACAAAAGAACAAAACAATTACTTTATGCTCAATCCAGTGACTCAATATCCAACTTGTTTCCTCTGTTTATTTTTATATCAGTGTCTTAATTCAGGAGCAGGCAGGGAATACACCCATGTGTTTTACTTCTTTTGTAGAATTAGCTTAAAGGAAAAGAAGAAAACCACCGAAACGTAGGACTGAAGATTTGCCTTTTTTTTTTTTTTTTCCTGAGAGGATCATAAATTATTTAAAGTTTCTTCATCTTCAGAATGCCCAGATGAATGCCCTGAGATATTCAAAGGCTAGAAGCTGAAAGATTATACAGGTGATTCAATAATTCTTGCCGACAACTAAAATAAAAATCATGCCTTTTTTTTTACATTTTAAGTATGAGAGATTAATTTTTATCTCTTTATTTTCCTCTGCATCAACAAATAATTTAAGACAAATTGGTATTAAATATAACCATACCTGAAATGTAAATATATGGGATCATTCAATTTTTAGTTTCCTTGGAAATACTTTTTTTTCGCTTTTTCCACTTGGTCCTTTACACTTGAAAAAGCAATATTCCTCCTGTGAACACTGGTAATTAAGTCAGGCATTCATATATTTTTCTATTACTACTTTTCTTGGTGCTTATTTAAGAACTGTGTTTGCAAAGTTGAATACCCAAGGTTCCTTTTCAGCACTTGTATTGATTTCCTTTTGTCTTTTAACAAACAGACAGCAACCTGTACTCAATATAGAAAAAATAACAAGCAGGCAGTGCTCAAATAGCAAAATCAACATTTTTATTTGTCTTGTAATGAATACTGTGAGCAAGCCAAGATCCAGCTGCAGCCCAATAGAAAAGGAGAGGCCTTTATTTCTCGAGTAGCAATGATATCATCAATAGGTGGGAGTGAGAGGGTTTCTAAAAATTAAGAACTAAATTCAAATAGGAGCTCTTTAGGTTTTTCAGCATGCATTAATTATTTGAATTCAGGTACCAGTCCCAAAACTGGCGGCAAATACGTTAATCCAGCAGGGCGTGGAAAATTAATCTTGATTATAAATGAACATTGTCTCTTCAATCCAGAGAGTGGAGCTGTGAATATGCATCCCAGCCCTTTGTGCATGCCCTGGCAGGAGTGCAGATGGCATTTTATCCATCACACAGAGTTTTGTGTGTGCCCCTCTGGGAGCTCAGGTTGCCTTTGACCCCCTGTGTGAAGCTGCGTGAACTGAGTCCAGAGCTGCTGATGGGTGGGGATGGGCGGGAAGATCCCACAAGAGGGCAAGCATATGTGGAGAGAGAGCATTTTTCAGCCTGGAGAGGAGGAGGCTCAGGGCTGACCTTCTCACTCTCCACAGCTCCCTGACAGGAGGGGGCAGCCAGGGGAGTCAGGCTCTCATTCCAGGCAACAAGTGACAGGATGAGAGGACATGGCCTCAGTGAGAGCCAGGGAGGCTCAGGCTGGACTTCAAGGGGAATTTCTTCACAGAAAGGACTGTGAAGCGCTGGAAAAAGCTGTCTGGGCAGGTGGTGAAGTCATCACCCCTGGAGGAGCTTAAGGAAAGCCTGGATGTGGCGTTACTGCCACGGTCTGTGTGACACGGTGGTGTTGGGTCAAAGGTTGGGCTTGACGAACTCAGAGGTCTTTTCCTAACCTAATTGATTCTGTGATCCTGTGAAAGCCTTCCAAGGTCTGATAAGCTCTGGGGACTGCCTGGCTGAACCTGCAAAAATGGGTAAAGCTCCACATCTGCTGCCTTTGCCCAAAGCAACCAGTGCACAGTAACATTAACAATGGAACGCATCCAAGGAGGCGGTGGCTGCTTTATTCAAACACAGAGGGCAGTGTCACACACACCCCTGAGCCTCTTCCACACTGACCTAGAAGCTGCAGGTGTCACTCTGGCTCTCCAGGTGGCTGGAGTGAGCTGTTTGGGGGAGTGTATGGATGTATAGATATCTGTAATTAATCAGAAAGACTGGATCCTATTAGTAATATAATCTTAATAAATAATAAGGTTTTCATAGATATTAGTTGTGACCTATGTCTCCCCTAGCTTCATCCTCTGCGAGGGAAAAGGGAATTTATAGTACTTCAGCAGGCTTTTCTACTTGGAAAAGACACAGGATGATCCCCTCCATGGGTCCTGCTAAGGTGGCTGCAGAAAAGACCCCTCTCACTGAGGGAACTTCATTTCCTGACCGTGCCCATCCATTATCCCCTACCAGCAATAAACACCTGGGATTTCATTTCAGTAAGAGCTTTATGAGCCTCCAGTTTATGTTAAGATGAAAAGGGTCATATTCTTTTGTGTTGCTACAGTGCAAAGGATTCTGGTTTGGTTTTGGGGTATTTTTTCCCTTTTAAGTCTTAGCCTGAATCAGAAGGAAGGCTGGATCATCACTGGATATAATGCATTATCATTAACTTCATGAAGCAATTTCTCTTGTGCAATTTTGCCAGTCCAGGCATTCTAGCTTTTAGTTTAATTGGGTTTGTTGATAACTCTGTCATGACATGCTTTCTGTATACGATCTTCCTACAAAAATATTATTTCTACAGAATAAAATTCATTCTGTGAATGGGATTAGAACAAGGCTTGTACATTACACTTAATCACGTATTCAATTGGTTTCTAACAAGCAGCAGGAATGACTTAGATTGGCCCTCTGTTCATTTACGACTTTCCCATTAACATTTGCAAAACAGGCAACGAGAAAAAAAAAAAAAAAGTTGAAATCACACAGTTCAGCAAATGTTTTCATTAAATATTACCAACTCCTTTCCCTGTTGAAATGGAATATTCTTATCCAATCAATGAATCCAGTAAACAAACACACAATTGCCTGTGGTGTCTTTTGCATTAGAATTTCAGCTTCCGTGCTCGTCCCCAAGGCCAGGAGAGAGCGCGACTTCACGCTGCCGATGTGTTGTGTTCCATCAGCTCGTGTCTCAGTACATGCACGTCACTTTAGGTCTGAGCAGATGTGACAGAAGGTAAGAGACTACCCTGTGCTGCTGCAATGTCAGCCCCTGCACCAGGAAGATTGGAAAATGCAGTGCTGGAAGTGCAGTGACGGGGAAGCAGAAAAAAAAACAGAGTAACAGCTAATTTTCTGACAGGAAGTCAAATGAACGGAGCGCACACGCTCTTTCATTGCAAGAAAATAAAATAAACAAGAAAACCAACCCTGTTACTGTCATGAGAGTAATGATGATTTGCTATTCTTTTTGTTTTTCAGCAAGCAATTATCACCTTCTACAGGACTGAGGCACACAGTGGCTGCCTCGTGCATCAATGGAAAGGAAATAGCCACTACAGGTGTTGCTGCATTTAACACATTTTATTCCTGCATGCAGTTTTATGGATTTCAAAAGGGGGATCAATTTTTCCTTCCCGAATTCTGATTACAATAATTGTTTTATTTATTTCTTTTCAAATGAGAATGCAACTGGCTTCCTTTGGCATATTTCTTGATAATATGACTGCTTTGGTTACTGCAGTGGTACGTTTCATGTCCCTGACCACAATACGAGATGTTTCATTTACTTAAAGCTTTCTTGATTTTATCGAACTGAGAAAATTTACTTTGGTAGCCCTAAAAGCAATTCCAGGAATAAGACTTGATCGTCCACTCAATTATCTGTCCACATTCTGTCAAGCATCTGTAGCAGGGCTAAACAAAACATAAGGACAGCCAGGCCTTAGATCAGCCGGGAAATGTTATCTTGGAACTGACTTTTTTCCTCCTAATATAACAAGAATTACAGCGAGTCTCTTGGCTGTATGGAAGTCAGGCTCACCTTCATGATTGCCAAGCTGTTTTACAAACTCAATTATCAGTCATTTTAATTTCACTATATTTCACGAAAAATGCAGAGGAGGACTCACATCTCAGCAGAGGATGCAATACTGGTGTGGTCATGCAGAACAGCTTTGTCCTTAAAAGTTATTAGAGCCAGTCAGTGGGAGAAGGGAAATAAAATTAGGTCCTCTTAATTCAAAGCTCTATTTTATTTTCGTTGTCATTCGGCTTTTTGTAATCATCAGCCTTATCCAACCATCACACTTGGATTATCTCTTTCACTTGATCTTGCAGACATGGAAAAGTTTACCTTTAGATGTTTTTAACTAGTGAGCTCCTCAAATTTTTTCAGGTCGACTTTTCCACCTTCATTTTGATGCTGAGTAATTCAGAAAAATATACAGAAATGTAGAAAAAGAAAATACAGAGTTACCATACTTTTTATGTTAGCCAATGAAGGACTAAATGTTAAAATCAGTATGAAAGAGGAGACACCCGGTTATGAGTTTGGCGCTCAGTATTTATGACAATTTCTAAGATGTTTTTAGCATAGCCTGAAACCAGAATGGCAGATTATCCTCTGACAGCAGCAGTTTCAGGCAGGTGTGCCCACGTGCATCTGTAAGCACAGGAACGCGTGTGACAGCACAGGCGGCGGGAGAGGGAGCGTAAGTGCCTGGATAAGTGGAAATGCAGCGAATAACCTCAAGGATTAAAGTGCAATCAGATCCTTACAGCAAATGACACAGGCCTGCCGTCAGTTACAGGAAAAATCCCTCTGTGCCTTTCATGAAGGAGCTCTCTCACTGAGCATTCAAGGACGAAATGAAGAGGGTTTGTTGTCTGGGGATGTTTTCACCTCGAGGTTATGGTATTCATGAAGGAAATGAAGGAAATCCAGCCTGCCTGCAAGTTCTGCCTGTTGTTTTGGTGCATGATCAACTCCAACGCTCCAATACCTCTCTGGGTACATAATAAGAGGTGATAGACCTGAAATAAAAGCCTACATTAAGGAAAAGGGTTCACAAATTTGTTGGTTTAGGGAAGATATGGAGAGTGTGTGGGGAAAAGAAAAGCAGGCAGGATGATCTAAGCAATGAGAACAAACCGAGAGCTAGCACAAGGAAAATTAATGTGAGAATTTAAAAAGAAAAAAAAAAAAAGACTGCAGTTAAACAACTCTTGATGTTTCCTTCATCAATACAGAAATCTGTGTGGTTATTGAGAAATATTATTGAGGAAACTGAACCTAACAATACTATTTTTTCCTAGTAGAAGGAATTTATGACTAGCCCCATCCTCCCCAAGCATAAACCCCTTTCTGGATAAAGAGGGTGAAGCTTGTAACATTGCAATGGTTCTGGGATTTTTTAAAATATTTTTTAGCATGTGGCTCCATCCATGGGAGCTTCTTTTTCTTTTTTCAGCAGCTTTACAATGGCTTGGTTTTGTTTCTGAAGAAGAAATTATCCAGGCTTCAAGACAAAGATGTTCAAAGCCGTGTTTTTGATCATTTAAACATCAATACCACTGCCTACACAGAAACTATTCAGAATCCTTTCACAGGGATGGCAGGAAGCAAGGATAAATATTTTCCACAGTAGTGCTATCCATTAAGACTCTTGCCTCCCAAAGGCAAGCTCATGTTTTGGGACTTGTCCTGTCTCAAACAGATTTGGTCCCTGTCAGCATCAAAAAGAAACCAGGAATGTCTCCTGTGATCTCAGTTATGTGGCTGTAGATGATATGGTCGATATTCTCAATATAGAAATGTCATGAAGCTTTGTAGGGGTGAAATACCTCATTTTTTCTCCCTACATGTGAAGTCCTAACCTTGCTTGCTTGTCCCAACCCTTTAACCATGATCAACAATTAGTTGTCTGGGACAAATCTGTTAACTGACCCTCTTTAGTGTCTGGGTAGGTAACAATCAGGTCTGTGTGTGTGCGAGTCCAATCACCATCAGAAACGTTTGGAACTTCTTCTTTAGGTGAAATGTTTCTGTATTTAATGAAAAAAACCAAGAGCTTCAGTAAGTATGATGGGTAATAGTCCTATAAAGAGACAATTTTCCTCGTTCCTTGGTTTCACTGAGCAAAGACAGAGGAACCAGAACAGGAACATTCCAGGCAGCATTTATCTCTCTCATGTAAGTGGTCTAAATTCCTCCATTTCTAAAATCAGGAGATACAAAATGGAGCAAACTCTGCGAATTTATTATCCAATGTTTCCTGCTTGTCCACGGAATGTCACTGTGCATCCATCCTTGTTTCCTCCAGTAATTTAATAATGTCCATGGCACCTCCAGGGCACCAGGTAGCAGAAGCCTAATGAAAGCTCTTCTGAACAATTTCGCTCCCATATTGTCTCCTGACACATCCAAACAGCCTTAAAGCCCAGCTGGAGCTCATCCTGGTCCTTCAAGTAAATAAGCAAGTAGTCATTGGTATTTATATATATATATATATATATATGTTCATTATCTCTTCTATATGTATATGCATATATATTATACAAATACTACCATTTAAAAAAAAAAATGCATTAACACATTGAGTGCCCGAGTGTCACTGTAGTACCAGGAGCATTAGATTTAATTAGGTAGCAAAAATAGAAATTGGAATCTGGTTAATAACTTCCAAAGCTGATCATAATTGGCTTATTAGTTGGAGATCAAGCAAAAAAATAAATTTCAGACATCAGTTTAAGCGACTACTGAATAAATTATTCAAATAACTTTGAGAATCAAATAATTAGACAAATAATATGTAAAGTCAATAAAGTGTGACCATCAACAAATGACAAATATATGAACAATGGAAGAGTATTATTCTTCTACTTCTAATTGCACAGAGTTCCTGTGTATCCATCAGATTAATTGTTTATTCCAGTTATTACATTCATTCAAATGTATGAGAAAGCAAACCATTGATTTACTGCTGTCACGGGCTACTTAGTGCAGCAGTTTAAACAAAGCATGGCTGTCTCCATATATAATTCATGTTTATTATAAATGTAAAGAAGGAAAATGCTACAGGAGCTTGTCTAGGCTCAGCTGTCTAAATTTCTGTTGCTTTCTGAATGTAATAAATACAATGTTTACCTGCAGGAATAACCAAACAGAAATTTCCTCCACTGAATAGATAATTTCCAGAGGGAGAGACAGTGTTATTAAAAGCATTCTGCAAACACTGATTGCTCCATTCTAAACTAAATCACATCATTTGGTACTTAAAAACTGTCTGGATTTGCTGCTTTGTTCTTAACATGTTTGACACACTTGCCTCACAAATCTTCAAATGGATCTGAAATCTGTCCTGGACTATTTTTTTGCTGGGATAGCACTGACTTAGAGAATGCACAATGGTGCAATCCCCCCGTCTCAGAACCCTGCTCTTCCCTTATTGAGCTGGTTGAAATTCAAAGAGTGCTCAGATATAAAAAGGGTGCTCAGACCCTGTCACTCTCACAGCCCTGGCTGCAAGGCTGAGTTATATTTTGGTTTTAGGCTAGTAATATATCAGTGGTTATGTCAAGTCTTTAGAATTTTGAGCTTGTGGTTTGCTCCATTTCATTAGCTGGCAGGGTTTTTTTTCCTTTCCCACCACACTATAGCAGTGAACTCTCTCCTTCCAGCAGTCTGTGATGCCTTCACTGGATATTCCACACTACTCTCTCAGCCTCATAAAAAGTAGAAAATCACTTGGGTTTGTTCTTCAATTACTTATTCACCACACAACTCTGACTTAGGAAAAGGGAGGTTCTAGGTGTGTGATTCTAATTAGAATACTATTCCAATTACTAACTTGAAATCAGAATCCTGCTGTGCAGTATTCTAATATGAAATGTACCCAGAGAAAGCAACAGAGGACAATGCACACTCCCTTTTTCTAGTGACTTCAGCAAAATGATAGACCGAGAACTCCAAGCCAGTCAGACATTGAATATCAGAGTGAAAGAGAGTGGGTAAGTCCCTTGAAGGCATAATAATGATAGTGCTTGTTAAGGTCACCATTTTCATTTCAAACTACAGCAACAGCCATTTAAAAAATAACTTTACAACCAAGAAGAACTTGGAAATAGCACAGTGCTGCAGTGTATTTACAGATGTCACATTATGTCAGCATAAAGAGAACCAACTCCCAAAGTAAATAATTTCAGCTGACTAAAACACAAAACTCCATTTAGGCCCTAGAGAATAATTGACCAGAAATCCTGAATATTTTGGGTAACAGAAGGGATCAATCATCATCCATCCACCATTGTATACAGGCTGTGTGCTTTTGCAGAAATTGTTCCAACAAATTCTGTTGTTTTACAGAATTGTTAATACTTGTCTGTTTCTCTGCCTGCAAGGTCTTGAAAGAATAATAAATCTGATCTTGAAATAAATAAGGTTTGAACTTCTCTTATGCTTTATTATAATTTTTAGCAGATTAGACTTGGTAAGACTCTTAGCATTTTAAATCTTAAAATACTGTCTTTAAGTAATCATGTCTTTGCTGACCTGTCACCTTTAAGTTATTTGCAGGGAACTTTGATTAAGTAGCATTAACTAAGTCTTCTCCTTAAATTATTTTAAAAATGTAACTTTAAATAGGTCATTTGAAAAAAAACCCAACTTTCTGAGCTACTTTCCTCGAGTCTCTCCCCTACAGATTGTCTTAATAGGTAAAGCACTGTCTGCATTTTCTGGAGGTTGCAGCCTTTGCTGGCAACAAAGTCAGTGTGTTCAGCTAGACAGATTCCTACAGAGACCTCGGGGCTTTCATGTGGGACCTCTGTCTCCTGGAAATGATATTGTATTTTACGCAGAAAAAAGCACCTTCCTCACTCCAGCTGTTACAATCGCTGAAAAATGTTGAGTTATGCAGAACACACAACTCTGCAATCCTGTTTAATCAGTGACTGAGGCAGCCCTCCTCAGCCATGGATTGTGCTGGAGGATTTTGCACCACTTTTATCATTCTTTCTTGCCTCTAAGAACATCCTGTTACATAAAAAGATTATTTGTGAATCCTGGAAAATATTTATTTTTCTGTATGACCAACCTGAAACTCCATTTTTGTGTTTTGCCCTTGAGCTTGGGGTGAATAGATAGTTCTAATAATTACAGTGAAAATATTTCTCGAGAGCTTATGTGTCCCAAGCTCTGTGACAGTTTGCAAACACAGACCCTCATCCTTACACTCACCATGTAAAATAAATCTGCAAACCTGGCCTGCTCAGCCTGTGAAGGACAGCAGTAAATCTGCTTGGAATGTTGTTTTCCAGCATGGCAGGAGAAGCTTAGGAGCAGAGCAGCATCTTTATGTTCTCACATCCTCATTTTTGATGAAGGATTGCAAAAAGAAATCTGTCACACTTTTTAATTTTTTTTTTAATTGCAGAGAAAGCCCAGGCTAAAGGCTTGAGCTTCTGCTATTTTTGTCAAGCTACTTTCCATAGTCAGTCACCACGGGCAGACTACAGTCACTGCCAAGGTGAGTAGATATTCATGGAGGCTTTTAAAATACTGTCCGAAATCAGGTCCCTGCTCTGTCAAACTGGTGACCTGGAATTGAAAGGCTTTTGTGGCATTTTTGAGTCCCTCAGTCCCAGGATCTCCTGAGAAATCCCTGGTAGGAAGAGAAGTCTGAGTGAAACACAGTTTCATTAACAAATCCATTGCTCTTACCTTCGAGAACTGCACATACAGCTGAAATTCGCCATTTCAGCTTGTAGGGCTGGTGTATCACAGTCATTCTGTTAGGTCGTGCATTGGGAGGTAACCTACAGCAAAAAACAAATCAACCAGACATATTTACCTGCCAATAAGACACCCTTCCTCCTGGAATATTTTCAGCTGACCTTTCTGGTCTCATTGACAGAAAAAGGGGACATTACTGAGATTGTTTTAGATGCAATCATTGCTTAAACCGGACATTTAAGACTCGTGTAGAGGTGAGCCACAGTCAGGCACCTTTCTGCCATGCTCCTTATCCTCAGCTGTTCCTAAACACATCTCACACCCAAGAGCCTCTCCAGAGGTTGCAGCAAATTTTCAGGCTGTGGGGAGTTTGAGCTGCTAAGAAGACTAGCACAGCACTAATAAAATCTAAACACTTATAGTCAAATCTTATTCCTGATGCTGCTAAATGGGAACTTACAGCTTAACATAATAGGCAATTTAGCACACAAATGTGCCCCATAAAAGCAAGGATGTTGGCAGTGCAAAACCATAAATGTTAACCTTTGGGCAAGCTGTTACAAATGTGCTACAGGCTCCTGCAGTTTTAATGCACTTGTTTGCACACACGAGGTTTATCTTGTACTAAACACTGGGATCTGCACGCCCAGGAAGAGGAACACCTTCAAAAATTCAGATGTGTGGAAGTTCAGCATGCCCCACTCATCTGTCCTCTGAGGTTTATAGCAGCAGGCAAGGAAAATGGCCTTTTTGCCCTCAGAAATGTGATGGAGAAACAATACATAACTCTCCTAACAGTGCTAGAGAATATAGGAAATATTTTATCTGTACAAGTGTTTGCGGTCAAGACTCGTATTCTGGACAAGCACAGATGATAATGAATTTGATTTTCCTGAGTCATCTTTTCATTGTTTTTTGGTAAGTTCCTGGAAAGGCACAGGTTGTTGAAAATGTGAGAAATCCATAGCAATTTCAACCCTAAATCAGGGCTAATAGTTATCTTATGAACTAGCGGGCACCTGTGACCTTTCCTTGTAAGCAATTTGGGTTTGATGAATCAATGTCTAAGCATCCTCACAATCAAATAATCCTGCAGAGCAACCAAATTAAGTTGCTCCGTTTCGGGGAGGCACTCGGAAAAAACCCACACGTTTTCAAGCAGCTCTGCTGGTCCTGAACGCAGCACTCCCAATCCAGCCTCGGTGGTTTTCAGTCCAAGTCTTGCACGTTTTTTGGCGTTGGAAGGCCATTTCACTCCAAAGCTGGATTATTCAGAGGTGCTTCTTTCAAGCTAATGTGTGAAAGATGAATCATTGAAAAGAAAAAAAGAGGATCTCTCAGTCTTATCTGACTCCACTGCCAAATTTTCTTCACCTTGCACCCGACGACTGCTGCAGCAAAATGTGGAGTTTTCAGTTTGCATTCACAGCTTAACAACGTCTACTGGAACATTCATAGCCAAGAACCTTCTCACTTGCTTATTCCTTCACGTAAAGAGAAGGAATCCAAACAAATTTCTTTTTAATTGGCTCTGAAGTTCTTTTAGCTCGGTTAGCAGCCTTAACTGCCAACAAAGCATGGAACCGGATTATAAAGAGAATTCATGCAGAGACCAAAAAGTACTTACCGGGTATTTCTCAGCTCACTAACAACTCATTTGCTTCCCTATTCTTAATACGTGTATCTGTATACATAGGTGACAATCTGAGACTCGTTAGGATATAAGGCAAGAAGAAAATGCAGATTTTCATAATAATTTGCATTATGATAAAGCCTAAAAAATTATACACGTGCATTAAATGGAAAGTTAAAGCATGAAGGAGACTAAAAGAGAAAGTATGGGGAGTTGAAAATAAAGGAAGTTTTCATTTTCAGACATACAGGCAGTTAGAAAAGTTTCTCTAATGTTATCATTCAATATCCAAAATATCAAAATATTCCACTTCATTGTTATTTACATACAAGCTCAGAACAAGAGTTTCATGTACAGTGTAAATGGAAAATCAGAGGTTCATTAATTAAAAAAAATTAATCTTCACTCATAAAAAAAATTACTTCATACTAGAATGATTAAATTGAATTAATGGCATTAATATTATTGTACCCTACTTTGTATGAAGAGCATTTAACACACACAGGTCTAAAAGACCATTTTAGGTTTGATTTGAAGAACAGAACTTCACCTGCACGGTTCGTTGCTTTTGTTGCTCTGTACTATGTCATCTTACCTGCTGTAAAATATGTCCTTGACATTAATTTTCTGTAGAAAACAACCAAGAAAACTATTTGCATAACTGTAAAAACAAAACCCTTTCGAGTCATTAGTATTGAAAAATATTCATGTGTGTTTAAACTTGGCCTGTGAAATGTACAGTTCAGTGCTTTCCAGGTCCAATTTCTGAGTTTAACTTCATCAAGTCTAATGGTGCAAAGGTGATTATCTGTCTTCTGTTAAGTTCAAGAATGTAATAAAACTGGTTACATTAGGAAGACAATTTATTATCTGTACAATGGCAGGAAAAGGTAAAGAAAAGGTAATTTATGGTGGAGCTTTCCGTGCTTAATTTATTAGTTGCAGCAGAGGTTAAAACTTTCATCTTCTTATACCTAAACTTAGAGAAATGAGAAAGCTTCTGAATACGAGACAGAATACATGCAATAACATAGAAATTACACTTTGTTTATACAGCAGATGGAGATTCACTCTTTTGGTGTTACTCCAGTAGTATTTTGTTTCATGGTACAAAGAATTACCCTGAAGTACGGGAGGAAAATCTTTGGGGTTGCATTTTCCTTTTCAGGTTGTTGCCTTTTATGATCCCCTGGGAAAAAACTGCTCAGCTCTATTGTGGCTCCATTTATGGCAAATGACAGAATCAGGACAGGAATGTTCCTCATTGCTCTTATTAGTCTGGGGGAAGAGAGTCAGCGTCAGTAGGACTTGAGGATAACAGGGAGCACACAGACCTTGGGTGAATGGCAGAAGAAGCACAGCTTCCTCAAGCCTTATTGCCTCTACCTTTCCTAAGAATGATCAGTATGTCAAATAAAACAAAAAAAAATAGAGGTATTTTTCAGACAGATATTTTCTGAAAATATCCCAGAACTAATAGGAAAAACACACTTTTCCATTTGCTGGTTTAGGAAACCCAGCACTTTCTTGCCATACTGCACCTGTTGCACTTGCACTGCACCAGCCTAGCACGTCAGGGAAGAGGGAAGCTGAAATGCAGCAGACTACCTATTTTTACTGTAAAATTTATGGGTTTCTCTCTTTCCTCCCTATGTTCAAAGTTTATTGCTGTCTTTGACCCCCAGCCGCTCTCACCCTTCCGATTCGTGAAACTTGTGAAGAGTCACAGGGAGGGTGAGGATGATTCCAGACCGAGCTTGATTGATCTGTCATTCAGATTTGTAAATTTATTGCATTTTGTTGTTTGTCTACAAAGACATTTCCTCCATTTTGTTTGCTAAGTTAGCATTAAAAAATTGGCAAATTCTTGAAAATGTAAGGTGGTTTTCAACTGTGAGAATTCTCCACGTTCATCCCAAGCATTTCCCTCTCAGATGTAGTCATTTTTATTTTCTATTGAAGCAAATTGTGTTTGGACACCCAAAAACAACAGCTCTTTGACAGTATGATTTTTCTATTCCATTAGACTATTATCTCTTTGGTGTCAAAACACGTCAGTGATAAAATTAAGAGAGAAAATAAATTAGCATACTGCAAATATGTGTGATTTCATGCTGAAGTGCAGCAAAAAAACCCCTCCATGCAGTGGACTATACTTTAAATGACATTAAATTTGTGAATTTGTGATACTATTTCCAGAATCTTACATAACATTCAGCAGCACAGCCACTTCTGCAGAGCAAAATATCCTTTCCACAGCATCCAGCCCCTCACTCCATTCAGGATGCATCACTGTTCAAGGCAGAAGCATCACCTGATTGGATTAGGTCCACTGAGAGCTGGATCTCATGCATGGTGTATTAAATCACTTGGTCAAATCAATTTGTGATTATAGAATAATGCCCCCACATCCTTGCCTGGATTGCCTGCATCTTTCAGGGAGCCTGGCTGTGGGTAGTTTCCTTACTGGAACTTTAGAATTAAGAAGGTGCATGGTTCTCAATGGGACTGACAGAGCTGTGTGAGTTTTCAGACTGGATTCACCCACGTATATTCAGGAATACTGGATTAAAAAAATAATTTATTTTTCCCTACATACCTGTTTTACCGCCAAACATCCCTCAGCGACTCCTTTTCTAACACAACTAGATTTTTTTCCCCCCCAAAATTCTGATAATCACTTGCTGAGCTTCCCTATCTGCTGTTTGCTACCATTCAATCAAGCACATTCATTTTGCGCATGCAAAAACCTCTGTGAGATTGGGCTTATCAGGAAAAGGCTTTCTGAATGTGCCTGGCTTCACTTTTGTGGTGCCATTTCAAGACTTGTGTCTGTGTCTAGATATCCCAGAGTGGTGATAAATAGAGCCAGGAGTTGTTTATTTCCAATGTTTGCTATCTGGAATGTGCTGCCATCTCACTACAGCGTGTTTCAACTTCTGCGTGGACAGGTCTCTTATTTACACTCTGCTTTATTCTTGGGGGGAGCACTGATATTGGAGGCAGCAGAAAGCAGAGTGAAAGGACTCCATCTGTAATGCTGTTAAAATAATCCCTTTTCACTACTTTTAACGCCAGGAATTGATATCTCTGTATCAAAAATTTAAAAGTTTCTGATTGGAAGATTCTCAGGTAAAGATGCTTAATGGTGAAAGCTTAGAACTAAGACAAAAATTCATGATAGTCTGGCTCATCTGAGCTTCTGGGAGCTCTCAGCCTACCAGTGCACATAGACAGTGAGAAGTATGGACTGCTTTTGACTCAGACTCCCAAAGCAAGTTTGAGGGCACTACAACACCATAAGGACTGCCAGATTCAGAAATTTCAGATTAAAAGGTATAACTTATCTATTATTCTGCCCCGATCTCTATAATATCAATATACCATCTGTGATATAAATAAACATGACAAATTTTGCCCTTATAGCTCTGGAGAGCCTCTGTGGAATATTCCCAGGTAGATAATCAGGACATTTCTGTAAGCAACACTTATTTTAGCTGCACTCTCAGTGAGCTCTGTGAGGAACTAATTTTATTATTGCATATAAAAAGCAATGAAATGATACTTAATTTCTGGGATTCCTTAAATAGATAAAGAAATTACTCTAAAAATAAAGTAAGAGCAGAATTCAGACCCAAAGTGCATCAGCTTTGTGCTCTGCTGCACTTGCAAAAGCACAGCCAGCAGCTCAGGAGAAGGGATTATTCTCTTTTACCTGGCATTTGTTGGAGCACACTTTGCCCAGTTTTGGACACTCAGTACCTTGCCAAGCTTTTTTTCCTGAGAGATCTGATATCTTGTGTAGGCTAACTCATGAGTGTTTCACAGGATAGTTGAAGCCAGACACTTCTCAGAGATTCCCAACAGGACTCGTGACGACGGGCAGAAGTTGCAGCAAAAGAAAGGTGTTATTAAAGCTAAGCAAAAGTTTCTTCGTGCTGGAGGTGGTCAAATATTGGAGCAAGGGCCCAGAGAGGCTGTGAAATCTCCATTACTGGAGATATTCAACACTCAAAAGCAGAAAATGCTGAGCAACCTCATCAGACTGAACCTTATTTTCCAACCTGAAATAGTGGACGTTGCTGTGCTCCTAGAATTGTGCATCCACAGATATGTTTGCTTGTATCTCAGCCAGACTGCTCCCACCAGCTACAGATTTTCCCAAAATTGTTGGTTTGGGGGTTTTTCCAGGGGCTGTGGGGCTGACTTTTCTGATAAAACCACCCTTAGCATCTGGTTTTGGAAATAAGAATCTAATGACAGAAACATTCTTCAAAAGACACCAACTGACCGATATTATTCTATCTTATAGATTTCCAAGGAGGGTGATTCATGGCAAATATAACATTTTTCCCGTACTTCTTATAACCCATTTCTTCAAGATCCAAATAAATGCTGTCAGAGCATGGAATAAACTGTTCTTCCAGAATGTGAGAAGTGCAATCTGTCCACATTACACTCTCCTGCTCTCCAAGGAGCAAGAAAGGATTTGCTTCAGTAAAGAAGGCACTCTGTTATATGGCTTTTCCTTTTCTAGTCTCATATCTTATGTTTCAATGGGTAAACTCTGCAAGTCAGATTTATATTCAAGTCTAAAGTTATGTTTTGTTGCAGTAAAATCAGAGGAAGCAATGACAGATTGATCTGTGGAAGAGCAGGTGGGAACTGAGCAGGCCTTATTAATCTTTTTGTCTACTTGGTGGCATTCAAGTGCTTTTAATACACAGAGAGAACTTTATCTGTGCCATGTGAAGTTAACCTTGAATAGGGCTTGGATTTCTAAGAGTCAGATTAAATTTTTCTGAGTTAGTAACTTGAACTTTTTCGATATTCCAGAGATTTTGGTAGCCTCCTCTTGTCCTCAGTGCTCTCTGCCCAGCTGAGCATCACTAATCATTTGCTGTGGAACCCCTTCTGAGGCAGCTCTTCCCATGCTTTACTTCTTCCACTTCCCATGGTGGAAGAGAGGCCTCTGGAACTAAACTTCCAGGCACCTCATTCCACTCTCTAAGGAATTTTAACAATTTTGCAGTGCATAATAAAGAACTTTGTCTTCCTGTCGAAGCAACTTTATTTCCTTCTAAGGCATAAAAATTAATAGAGCTAAATATAGGCTGATTTAAGCATGGCTATGAAATCTCATGACCAAAAAAATGGAGGATGCTGTGTTCAAGCCCCCACCGCCCCGGTGCATTTTCTGTGGAAGGTTTTGTGTAAGGTACAAACCACAGAGACTGATGTGCCTCTGCTGGGTCTCTTTAGCTGTCCATCCAAGACACCAGAGTATAAAGCTAAACTGAAAACGGGGTCAGAAACCACAAAATTCCCATTACAAGTATGGTGTATCCATATCAGTCAACCATCGTTGTGCATAACTAAGTAAATTTAACTTCCTTCAGAACATTATCCCACAGCTTTTTCACTACATCACCTATTTCCTTCTGATTATGAAATTGCATGTTACCGAAAGAGGCAGGTGAAATTTTGCTGTCTGACACACAAACCACACAGACAGGTATGGAAAGGCAACGTTACCACCCGGGGTGATCAGCCTTCATCCTGAGAGATGGTGACAGCTGAGAGGGGCTGTGGAGGTGGGGTGTCCACGAGAGGAAATACTCCCCCAGCTGCAGCACTGGTTTCCTTTTCACACCAGATCTGCTTTTCTAATTGCACAAAAAGACTCAGGAGCAGAACAGAAATTGAAGACCTGTTCAAGTCGCTGATTGTTGTTGTTGTCTTTCAGACAGAGTTTTGGAAAAATGCATCTACTGCCTTTAATGCCATTGAAAGAATTTAACAAGTTAATGCAATAAAATTTAATCATCTTGATTTGAATACGACTGTGGCTGTTGCATTTACATGAAAGCGTTGTAAGTCTCATTATCTTAAATAAACTCCTAATTTCCTACTCACGGTTGCTAAAAGTGTTGTTCCAGAATCAGCAGCACCAAAATGAGTTCTCCATTCACGTCTGTGTGGTTACAGGGCTCCAGGTTTAACCACTGTTATCCTTGTGCCACGGCTGCAAAGGAATCACGTTTTTGTAGGAGGACAAAACCGCTGCAGATGATAACAGTGCCCAGGTTTTGTCCTGTGTTTGCAGGGTGTCAGGGCTGAGACAGGTCAGGCTCCGCCCAAGCTTTCCATGAACTGCACAGAGGTTTGGTTTTACCTTGGTTTTGCTGCAACAGCACCCAGATTTCTTAACATTGGTGTCGAACACACACTGGGTATTTCTTTGTTCTCTTTGGAGACAGTTCTGCCCAGCTCCAGGTCTGCCTTTCTCTAGCTGAACATCTGAATATACATTTTGTTTCCTAAGTGCAGAAATGAAGATGGGATTCTTAAACCAAGCAGCTAGAGAAAGAGGAGGTGGTGCTGAACTCTTTTTTTTTTTTTTTTTTTTCTGCAAGCCAAGAGGGAACATTACAATAAAAAAAAAACAAAACAACCTGATTCTCCTGTGCATGCAAGTCCTTCAAAGCAAAAGACTGACTTTTAAGAGATGAGAAAGTAGATTTTCTGCTCTCATGTTCCATTGGGGAAGCTTCCACACCAGGGTGTTGCATTGTAGGCAATCACTCAGTTGTAGGAGATTGTTCTGAACACGTGACAAAACAAACTCAGCATCTCCAAGCCACCCCTAACAGCTCAGGAGACGGCTCTGTGCTTTGCATCCCTGCTGCAGCCCAGAAGTCACTTCCAATAACATGTCTTTGCAAGATGAGGGGCAGAGATTTGTTTTTCCAGCTACCATGACTCATGAATAGCCCTTCCCATGGGACCTGCACGCTGGCAAGTGTCAGTGGAGCGAGCGTGGTTTAGTTTGTTTTGTCAGAAGGTGGACACATTATTATCTTTGGTGACAGTAGTGAAGTTAAATTTAGTCTGTGCTGCTTTTTTCAACCTCCGTGGGAGGACTGTTAGTCTAAACAAAAATATGTCTTTTTTAAAAGGGAAATTGGCTCCTTGCAATTTTCCCTCTATCAACAACTTATTTGTATGCTGAATTATTTCCTCTTAAAATTAATGCCATTAAACAACTATTGCACACATGGGACACACAAATACCACAGAAGGTGAAGCGAGTTGCTGATAAAAACAAAAAAAGAGGAAAGGAAACAGGTGTGTTCATCTGTCAATCAATAAACTAAACAGATGTAATAAAACTTCAAGAGAATAATCTTTTTTTACTGCTGTCTGAACTAGACTTGATCTTTTTCTTCACACTTTTAACAATCATATAACAATCGATTGTATAAATTTACTGGAACCATGGCAGGCAAAAGCAGTCTCAACACCCTAACAATTTAATTTTAGACAGTAGCCAAACATCCTTATGCTGTTATCAAAATCATTAATATGCTACATGAACACACGAACAACAAAAAATTCCTCATTTATTCTCCCTGCATATCGGCAGGATTAATGTCAAATACTCTCCAGCTTCCTGAATAAAAGGTTTCTTGTTTTTGATGTGACAAATGAGAAACAAATCTCAGCCTGAACTTTTTCATGAGCTGATTATTTTACCTTGTGATTTGTATTTTTTTGACAGGCCCGAGTTGCAGGTGGACCAGAGGTAACGCCGGTCACCCATCC